>UESW01003919.1:0-42547 GCA_900491605.1 Calamus simplicifolius | reverse complement strand
TTCCTCTGTTCTTGGTGATGAAGATCCCTCTTCCCAAAGGCTCGATTCGTCCACCTCCTCTGCTTGGATTTCAAATTCTGATGCCTCCCTGGGTTCTGCTGGTTCGTCACTGGGTGCTCCTTGCGTCGGATGCGAGGATCCTTCCGTGATGGCTGTTCTTTCTAAGGGTTCGATGGGGGGGGAGGACTGTGTTGCTTCTCCCAGGTTTGGTCTTCATGTGGCCGATTTAGAGCTCCTCTGCTTACCATCTGATCTCTCGCATGTTCTCGGCTCCGCTCCATCTCCTTCGGGTTCGCTGAGTTCGCTTCTTCACCAATGTCCGGATCGATCTTCTTCGTTAGGTGGTCCGCTGGGTAAGAAGGTGATCTCTGTACCTTCTTCAAAGCTTGAATTTGGAGATTTAAATTTCCCGCCTCTGGCAAAGTCTGCAATGCTCTCAATTTCGGGCGAGCCCGATCCATCGGGAGGCTTAGCGGGTTCCCCTGTTCTCTGCCCGGTTGGTGTGGAGAATCCGCAATTTGCTAAACCGAGCTGGGCCTCCTTGGTATCGGATTCTCCAGCTCTTATGAAGCTTTCTTACTTCAAGCCATCCTCCTCTTCTTCCGATGGCAGAGTCAGCTTATCTATTCCTCCTGAGATAGCTCGGATCGGAGCGGCAGCCTGGGAGACTTCACTTGTTGGATTCTTCTTAGATAAGCTCCCGTTCTCTTTGGTGGAATCCTCTGCCCGAAGGCTGTGGGACAATAAGGGCCTCGTGGAGGTTCTTAGTAATGGAAGCGGCTTCTTCTTTTTTAAGTTTTCAAATAAGGCTGAGCTGTTGGGAATTCTGGATGGAGGCCCTTGGTACTTCGGAGGTCGTCCGATCTTCTTGAAACCTTGGAGTCCGGGTATGTTATTATCCAAAGATGGGTGCAAGAAGGTTCCCATTTGGGCTCGGTTCTTCAATGTTCCCTTGGAGTTCTGGACTGCTGAAGGACTTAGCCGGATTGCCAGCGTCGTAGGGTCCCCTCTTCACGCGGACCAGATGACTTCTTCCCTCAAGCGCCTTTCTTATGCTAGAATCTGCTTGGAGATTAGTATTGATGATCCTCTCCCTAACTCTCTGGACCTGCTATTGGAGGATGGAAGATCTGTTGAAGTTCTAATTGAATACAACTGGGTTCCTAAGCGGTGCACCGTCTGCAAGGTATTTGGCCATCTTCCTAAAAATTGCAAGAAAGCTGTTCGCCAATCCTGGGTTCCTAAACCATCTATAGCGTCTGCTGGGCTCTCTGTTGATGCTCCATCGCTCGGAACAAAGCCGGACCTGAAGGTATGGATTTCCTTGTATCTCCATCTCCACCTGCTATCCACTCTGGTAACAACCATGATGCTAAGGTCGGGAGCGGATGGATCAATCCCAAGGAAACTCAGTTTCCTCCCAGGATCAATCCTGATGCTGTTCCGAATGAATCTCAGGGTCCTCCGGTTACCATTCCTGATGCTGTTCCGAATCGTAGGAGATTTCCGATTCTGCATCCCCTAACTTCCATGGATCAGATTGCTCTTCCTTCTATGGCTAAGGCTGGCCTTAGATCTATGGCATCTCCCAGGATTCTTCCTTCTTCGCGTGATTTGAGTAGCGCGGTCAACAGCTTTGCTGTGCTCTGTTCGACTGATGAATTGGTTGCTGAGGATCCAACTGCTGTTGACGATCCGAAACCTACTGGACTTGGCGATCCGGTACCAGCTGCCGACCCGCTTGGCTCTGCTAACGGGTTTCCAACTGTAGGTGACGATTCGTTTGGAGAAGGAGCTGCTGATCCGTTAGCTTTTGACGATCCGTTAGCTGCTGATCCGACATTTGACGATCCGATTGTCCCGATGGCCAGTTCCTCTGTTCTTCCTGCTGGGAACTCCTCCATCTCTGCTTCGTCCCCCTCCATCATTGGCAATAAGGTCTCTTGGAAGGATGTCGTGCATCATACTCCCCACTTTAGTAAGGCACCTGTCATGCCCGATTTGAGAGAGGTTTCTATCCGCGGGTCAATCTCCAGATCTGCTAGGCTGTTATGCTCCTCTGCTTCGGGGGGCGATGCGACTGCATCTTCACCTGCGTCAATCCGAGTCGATGAAGATGCCTCTAAGGAGCGGCGAGGGGTTTCTGGCTCACACTTTATCTCTGTTGTTGATGCTTCCGGTGTTCCTAGTGATGCTGTCAGGGAGACATGCTCTTCTTCTACCGGTTTTGCTCACGACTCTCTGGGCCCGATTCCAATGGCTAACCTCGGTTCCGCTGGTGGGTCGGGTGGAGGGACTCCTCTCGTTGGTGATGATGAGCCATCATCCCCGTCGTCCAATTCCAGCACTCCGATGCTTGCTCGGAGGCTGAATCTGGTGGATGAGCTTGAGAAAAAGCATGGCAAGAGGATCAAACAGAGGAAGAAGAAGAAAAATGGTTCTGGGAACTCCCGGGGATAACCTCCTAGTTCCTTGATGATTATATTAGCCTCTTGGAATATTAGGGGCCTTAATGACCCCTCTAAGCAGTTTGAAGTTCGCAATTTGATTAAGTCTCAGAAAATATCTTGTATTGCCATTCTTGAATCAAAGATTAGGCCTTCAAATAAAGCCTATTTTGAGAAGTCTTTTCTAAAGGAATGGAAGTTCTTATCTTTCTATGAAGGCTCTGGTTCTGGCAGAATTTGGGTGTGGTGGGATCCATCGAAGCTTGTTGCTGATAGCTTTATCTTGCAGGATCAGGCCATCCACATCTCCTTCTCCCTGTGTAGCTTGGGTGGAAGATTCATGGCTTCTTTTATCTATGGCTCAAATGATGCAACTAACCGAAGGATTTTATGGAGCAGTCTAAAAGATCTGGCTAACTCCTTGGCCCAGCTTCCTTGGATCATTTTGGGTGATTTCAATGCAGTTCGTTATAGATCTGAGAGGAAGGGAGGAAGCTCTGGCTGGCCCTCGTTCATGGACGAGTTTAATGATACCCTGCTTGAAATTGGGGTGGATGATCTTAGATATGGTGGTTGTCAGTTTACCTGGCACAATTCCAGGACCATCGGGCATATCCTCAGGAAGTTAGATAGAGTTCTGGTTAACGCAGGTTGGCTCAACTCCTTCCCCAACTCTTCAGCTGAGTTTATGCCATATGGTGTCTCTGATCATTCAGCGGCAGTGGTGAAGATGGAGACCTGCATGCATAGCTATATCACTCCTTTCAAGTTCTTTAATCACTGGGCTGGCTTTGAGGAATTTTTACCATTAGTTGAGATGATCTGGAGCTCAAGGGTGGAAGGGCATGCTATGTTCAGAGTGTGTAAGAAGCTGAAGTTGATGAAATCTGCTTTAAGGAATCTGTGTAAAAGGAAGAATGAGGCCTGTTATGGGGACCTGACCTCTTTTCGTTCTGAGCTTAATGCTCTGCAAGCTGAATTAGCTGCGGGTAATCAAGCGGCTGATCTTATTGATAAAGAGAGAGTCTGTGCCATGAAACTTAGCTTAGCTTGCAAAGGCAGGGAATGTTATGCTCGGCAGAAGAGTAGAATTCAATGGTTGCGGGAAGGGGACCATAACTCTTCTTTCTTCTTCAATTCCATCAAAAGTAGGATCAATGTTAACAAGATATTGAGCATACAAGATGATTCGGGAGTTTGGATCCATGACAAGCTGCAAATTAGCCATGAGGTGGTCGAGTTTTACAAGGGGCTGCTGGGCTCAGAGTGCTCTATTGCCTATGAAGGTATTGACTCACTCAAGCCTTTTGTGAACCAGGTCCTTTGCTCTAATCAAATCAGGAATTTGGGTTCTCCTTTCTCAAAGGATGATATCAGGAAAGTTATTTGAAGCCTTCACCCAAACAAGTCTCCCGGGCCGGATGGTTTTAATGCATTCTTCTTTCAGAAGACGTGGCACATTGTAGGTGATGAGGTGACTTCTGCTATCCTGGACTTCTTTGCTAATGGATTGCTTCTAAAGGAAGTTAATTGCACCATTATTGTTCTTATACCCAAGATCCCAAATGCCTCTAATCTGAAGGACTATAGGCCGATTTCCTGCTGCAACACCATTTATAAATGCATTACTAAGCTGATTGCCAATCGATTGAAGGAGGTTCTCCCATCTTTTGTCAATGAAGCTCAAGCTGCTTTCGTCCATGGTAGGCATATTGGCGATAACATCTTGATGGCTCAAGAGCTTGTTCGTGGATATCATCTACACTCATCATCCCCTAAATGTGCCCTCAAGATTGATCTAAGGAAAGCTTTCGACTCAGTTAGATGGGACTTTCTTTGGGATTCTTTGAAGCTTCTTGGCTTCCCTTCCATTTTCATTGGTTGGATCAGAAGCTGCGTCTCTTCAGCTAAATTCTCTGTGGCCATCAATGGTGAGCTCAACGGGTTTTTTGAAGGAAAAAAAGGCATCCGTCAAGGTGACCCTATCTCGCCTTACCTATTTGTGATCTGCATGGATATCTTCTCTCGGATCTTGACCTCCAAAATACTAGACTGTCCTTCTTTTACATATCACTGGAGATGTAGGAAATCTAAGATTTCTCATCTTTGTTTCGCTGATGATTTGATGATCTTTTGCCATGGTGATCTTCCCTCTATTATGGTTGTGAAGGATGCTCTCGACACCTTTTCCTCTCTCTCGGGTCTTATCCCTAATGCTGCCAAATGCTCTATTTTTCTATCAGGAGTTAAAGACCCTATGCAACAAGAGATTTTGAATTATCTGGGATTTCCTCTTGGTTCATTTCCCATAAGATATTTGGGGGTCCCGCTCATCTCAACCAAACTCTGTGCCAATGATTGCCAAGCTCTAGTTGATCGAATCTTGGGGAGGATTAAAGTCTGGACAAACCGCTTCCTCTCTTATGCAGGTAGAGTCCAGCTAATCCAATCTGTTCTATTCAGTATTCAGTCCTTTTGGTGCGCCCATTTCATTCTTCCAGCCAAAGTCACTAAAGCTATTGAAAGCATCCTCTCGGCTTTTCTATGGAGCGGGGTGTCCCTGAAGAGTAGTGGAGCTAGAGTTGCATGGGCAGATATCTCTACTCCAAAGGCGGAAGGTGGGTTGGGAATCAAGAAGATTAAAGACTGGAATGTTGCCTCCATGACTCGCTATATATGGCTGTTATGTAACCCTTGCTCTTCCTCCTTATGGGCTGCTTGGGTTAAGTTGAATCTGCTGCATAAGGAGCATTTCTGGGTTGCAAAAGTCCCTTGGAACTGCTCTTGGACTTGGAGAAGGCTTCTTAAGATCAGAGATAGAGTCAAGCCTTTCATCTCAGTGAAGGTTGGGAACGGTGACAGCACTTCACTGTGGTTTGATGTCTGGAGATCTCAAGGCCCTATCTGCACTTCCCCATACGCTAGAGTTATTGTTGACTCGGGTCTCACTGTTGATGTTAGTGACATTATTTCTTCTGGCCATTGGTTGTGGCCACCTGCTAATTCAGCTGAGCTTATTAGTCTAAAAGAAGATTCAAGATCTCTTGATTTGCCCAACTGTTCTCATAGTGACAGAGTGATGTGGGATGGCTCTAATGTTTTCACAATCAAAAAAGCTTGGAATGTCTTACGATCTCCTTCGAGTCGGGTTTCTTGGGCCCATTTGGTTTGGTTCAAGCATCATGTTCCTAGGCACTCTTTCATCCTATGGCTTGCTATCAGAGGACGGCTCCCTTCACAAGACCGGCTCTTATCCTTTGGGTTGATTAGTAACATGAAGTGTTTCTTTTGTCTTGAAGATGTGGAAGATCACAATCATCTTTTCTTTGCCTGCTCTTTCTCCAGTAGGGTTTGGTCTGCTATTGCTTGTAGGTGTGATCTTTTGCAGTTTCAATCTGCTTGGGAGACTCTATGGCCGAGGCTGTGTGGTACTCTCAAAGGGACTTCGCTCATTTCTATTATCAGGAGGATTGCTTTGGGAGCTACCATCTATTATTTATGGATGGAAAGGAACTCTCGAAAACATGGTCGTATTCATCATAGTGAGCAAAGAATCATTAGTCAAATTATGGACACTATCAGGCATAAGTTGGAGGGATCCGAATTTCCCCTTAATACGCCAAATCTTCATTTGATTCAAATCTGGCACCTCCCCGCGTCTCTGCTCCGATGAATCCTTGGGAGCTTGTGGGTTTGTGATGCTGTTTTGGCTTTGTAGATGTCGATCCCTTGGGAGTTGCTTCACCGTATGGTGATTGTCCGTTTCTTTTGGCTGTTTTTTCTCCCGGGTTGTTGCCCCGGGGTTTGTACTTATTTCATCCTTTCTTTATTAATATAATTCACCTTCACTTTTCAAAAAAAAAATCCACTAGCAGAAGAACACGATGAGAGAGAGCCTTTGTAGGATGAAGATGCAGAGCATTGGAGGAAGGGGAGGACATATTCAACACAATACAAGAGATATTTTGAGAGTGAACAAGGTGACGGACCTCCGAGAGCTTTGAGGAATCGTTGAGGCCCCGGATGTTCCAAGAAGCTAGCTTAATCATTTGGAGGACTTTGAAGACTTCCCTCTGGGATTGGCCGAACATCCAATCTTCTTCTTGTCCTTCTTCTTCCTTCCCAGTTTCATCTCCACTTCATCAATCATATTGAGCTTCCTAGCAAGGAGAGGGGTACTGGATGGGGACGAGGAAGGGGAAGAAATCACGCTGACGACGTCAGAAGAGTGCCCAGGAACGGAGGAGTCCCCAACCAGAGGAGCAGATGAACAACCCACAGGGCCATCGAAGAGCACAGGGACAACAGCAAGAGGAGCATTAGACTGAAAGTTTGCAACTTCTGAAGGAGGACCAGCAACAGTAGAAGACGGATCATCCTTCTTCTTCCTGCCCTGCTTTCTTTCCACTTCGTCAACCATGATGAGTTTCCTTGCAAGAAGCGGAGTGCTAGAAGGGGACGAAAGAGGAGAAGAGTCCTTACAGCCATGAGAGGAGGAGTCCTCCAAAGAGCAGGTGGAGCCTACCGCAATAGCAAGCTGAGAACCCGAAGAATTTTCCTTCCGCTCAGCATGACCATCATCCATCACTTGAAGAAGAGCAAAGGCATTTGAGGAGGTGCATCGTCCAACTCCGGAGCCAGAAGAAACAGTTGTCGGAATGATAGAGCTCGGGAGGAAACCTTTGGAAGACTTCTGAATATTGAGAGAGCCATGGACTGGCAGAGAAGCAGAGGAGACCAGTTCCTCAGTTCCAGACGAATCCTGAAGATTCGGAATATCACCCGCAGAGAACTTTGAAGGATTTGCAATCTGAGCCGTTGAAGGATTTGCAATCTGTGCCTTGGGAGGAGAGGAATTCAAAATCGGAACCTCCTTACGATGGTTTTCCACAAGCTGCCAATCACCATCTGAAACAGATTTGGAGTTAAGATGAGAAGATTTGGGAATCCATACTTGATGACTAACCTTCTTGCAGTTAGATGGAAGGTGGCCAAATTTCTTACAAACAGAGCACCTCTTTGGAACCCAATTATACTCAATTTGGATCCCAGAAATACTACCGTCTTCCAATTCTAAGTCAAACGCCTTGGGGAGGGAAGCATCAATGTCAATCTCAATACATATACGGGCATAGTTTAAACGCCTTAGAGAGGATGTCATCTTATCTGCATGTAGGGGTTTCCCAACCATGCTAGCAATGTGACTGAGGCCTTCCTCCGTCCAATACTCCAACGGAACATTATAGAAGTGAGCCCAAATAGGAACTTTCTTACAGCCCTCCATGGATAGATTCATACACGGAGACCAGCGCTTAAGGAATATTGGCCTGCCTCCAAAATACCAAGGACCCCCTTCCAAAGCATCAGAAACTCTAACTGGATCAGAGAATTTGAAAAAGAAGAATCCATTTCCATTACACAGAACATCCAAAAGCCCAGACTTCCCCCAATGCCTCTGAGCACACGATTGAACCAAGGAGAAAGGCAGCTTGTCAAGGAAGAATCCAACAATGGTATTTTGCCAGATAGAAGCTCCCTTACGAGCCACAGAGGGAGGGAGCTTAATCCTAACATTGCCCTCAATGTCTGAAATCAATGGCTTAATGTATTTGAGATCCATAACTGCCGGTAACTCTTGAACCTTAGACGCCCAGGAGGAATGCAGCTTACACTCAGCATCGAGTCCCACTTGGATAGGGCTAGTGATAACCTTGGGGAGAGCCACATCAGCCGGACAGGTGGAATCCTTTGAAAAAGGAAGCAGCGGCGGGACAGTAGAAGCAGGGGAAGCCGCAGTGACATCAGAAGAAAGAATCTGGCGCGATGGTCTTTGAAATTTAGAATCACCAGATGTATTTGCTAGAGGCAGGAAACAAGGGCCTCTAAAATCAAACTGAGGAGGTACATGATGTGACGTCTGAATCAGACCAAGAGGTTTGATCTGCTGAGAGATACGAACAGCCGATGCAGGAGAAAACTCAGCACCATCCCCATGGAGAGAAGGACCAGCAACGATCACGGAAGAGGATACTCCATCACCGATTAAGGGAGAAGAAAAACCACAAGCAGCAAGGCTCTCACTGCACTCCAAATCAGCAATAAACAAACCGAATCTGAAGGAATCAGCATTACCATCCACCAAGGGAAGCTCCAGAGCAAGAGCGACGGGATCATCCGGGAGCCAAGAACAGGGCAAGGAGATAGCAGAAGATGGAGGAGAAAAAGCTTTGCACACACTCGCGTCCATCCCACCCGGCTCACAAGAAACAAAGGATGGGATAGTCTTGGATGAGGAATCCAAAGAGACTTCATCCAGAACTATACCACCCGAGCCATCCTTAGGAACAGGAAGCAGAGGATGATCATCTCCACATGAAGAGGGCATAACGGGAGGAATCTCCATGAACAGATCAGAGAGAAACAGAAGAAAGCCAGGAGAGAAAAGAAGAGAAACAGCTTAGAGAGAGAACAATAGAGAGAGAAGCTCCCATCTAGAGAGAGAAGCTCCCATCATAAGTTATGCTGATGAGCACTCCAGAAAGACTGAATACTAAAGATAACTGATTGGATGAGTTGTAACCTTCCAGCATAAGAGGAAACGGTTAGTCCAAAGCTTAATCCTCTTCAAAATACGGTCGACCAAAGCATGACAATCCAGAGCACGGAGCTTCGAGGAGATGAGAGGGACCCCCAAATAACGAATAGGAAAGGTACCCAGGCTGAAACCGAAGAAGTTAGCAAAGTCATTCTGAGTATCAGCCGAGCACCCGGAGACAAAGATTGAACTTTTAGAATTATTAGGAATTAACCCAGAGAGTGAGGAGAAGGTATCAAGAGCATCCTTCACAACTGTAATGGAATTGAGGTCCCCACGGCAAAAGATAAGCAAATCATCCGCAAAGCAAAGATGAGATAACCTAGATCTTTGGCATCTCCAATGATATTTAAAAGACTTGGAAGCTTGGATTTTCTGGTCAAGGATCCGGGAGAAGACATCCATGCAAATAACAAATAAATAGGGTGAAATGGGATCACCTTGACGGAGCCCTCGCTTCCCCTCGAAAAACCCATTGAGCTCACCATTAATAGAGACAGAAAACCTAGCGGAGGAGACACAAGCCTTGATCCAACCGATGAAGATTAGGGGGAACCCAAGAAGCCGAAGGGAGTCCCAGAGAAAGTCCCACCGAACAGAGTCGAACGCCTTCATAAGGTCGACTTTAAGGGCACAGTTCGATGAAGAAGGGGAAAGGTGATAACCTCGAATCAGCTCCTGAGCCAACAAAATATTATCGCCAATGCTTCTACCATGCACGAAGGCGGACTGAGCTTCATTGATAAAGGAAGGAAGAACAGCTTTCAGCCGATTGGCAAGCAACTTAGAAATGCATTTATAAATAGTGTTGCAGCAGGAAATAGGCCTGAAATCCTTTAATTTAGATGCATTGGGAACCTTGGGGATAAGAGCAATGATCGTGCAATTAGCTTCCTTGAGAAGAACACCCTTGGAGAAGAATTCCCTGACAGCCGCAGTGATATCATTTCCCACAATGGGCCACGTCTTATGGAAGAAGAAAGCATTGAAACCATCCGGGCCAGGAGATTTGTTAGGATGAAGTCCAAAGAAAGTCGCTTTGATTTCCTCATCGCTAAAGCCACAGCTCAAATGACTGATTTGATCCTGAGATAGAACCCGGCCCACAAAGTTCTGAAGCATAGAAGAACCCGGATAGCTTGAACCACCGCTAGTGCCAAGAAGAATTTTGAAGAAAGAGACAACTTCATGAGCAATCTGATCCTTATCCTGAATCCAGTCACCAAGATCATTCTGGATACTTAGGATCTTGTTGGTGTTGATCCTCCCTTTAACCGAGTTGAAGAAGAAAGCAGAGTTATGATCGCCCTCCTTCAACCATTGGATTCTACTCTTCTGCCTAACATAGCTCTCCTTCCCTTTGTAAGCAAGTGATAGCCTCATAGCACAGTCCGTCTCCCTCTCAAGAAGAACTTTATCGTTAGAGCCAGCAGCAATAGAAGATTGCAGACCAGCAAGCTCGGCACGGAGGGAAGCCAGGTCGCCGTAGATGAGCTCATTCTTAGACCTACACAGAGCCTTCAAAGCCGCTTTAACTAGCTTCAACTTTTTATAAACTATATACATTGCATGACAGCCACAGGAGCACACCAAACCTTCTCAATTAATGGCAGGAACTCATCAAAATCGGCCCAGAAATTGAAGAATTTGAAGGGCGGTCTAATGGCCTGGAAACTCAGACCTAAATTAACAACTGCCGCAGAGTGATCAGAAAGGCCGTAGGGAAGGAATTCAGCGGAAGAGTTGGAGAAGAAATTGATCCATAAAGGATTGACAAGAGCACGGTCCAGCTTGCGGAGGATGTGCCCATTGAGCCTGGAATTGTGCCAGGTAAAAAGACATCCACCAAAACGAAGATCATCCAAGCCGGCAGCAAACAGAGCATCGTTAAAATCATTCATGTAACTTGGCCATTCAATACTCCCGCCTTTCCTTTCATGCCGGAACTTGATAGCATTGAAGTCCCCCATGATTATCCAAGGCAGATGGGAAAAAGATGAGGCACGATCAATCAGGATATCCCAAAGCTGTCTTCTCGCAGCCACTTCATTCGAACCATAAGCAAAGGAGGCAGCAAACTTGGCACCAGAATTAATGATAGTGACAGAGAGATGAATGATCTGTTCGTGTTTGGAAATAACATCCGCCAAAAGTTTGGAAGGATCCCACCAGATCCAAATCCTACCCGAACCATTTCCATCATAAAAGTTAATGCAGTGCCAGTTCTTAAACAGAGTCATTTGAAGCTTCTCTTTATTGTGGGGTTTAATTCTAGTCTCAAGAAGGGCAATACAAGAGATATTTTGAGAGTGAACAAGGTGACGGACCTCCGAGAGCTTTGAGGGATCGTTGAGGCCCCGGATGTTCCAAGAAGCTAGCTTAATCATTTGGAGGACTTTGAAGACTTCCCTCTGGGATTGGCCGAACATCCAATCTTCTTCTTGTCCTTCTTCTTCCTTCCCAGTTTCATCTCCACTTCATCAATCATATTGAGCTTCCTAGCAAGGAGAGGGGTCAGTGATGGGGACGAGGAAGGGGAAGAGATCACGCTGACGACGGGAGAAGAGTACCCAGGAACGGAGGAGTCCCCAACCAGAGGAGCAGATGAACAACCCACAGGGCCATCGAAGAGCACAGGGACAACAGGAAGAGGAGCATTAGACTGAAAGTTGGCAACTTCTGAAGGAGGGCCAGCAGCAGTAGAAGACGGATCATCCACCTGAAACAGGGGATCAAAAGAATTCGAAGTGCTGGTAAAAGCTCTGGCCGAAGAAGCTCCTCGATTGTCGGCCGGAGAAGTTGCTGAACAATGCTGAACGGTGGGAGGAGGCCCAAACTTATCCTGAACTCCTAGGCCAGCAGCCGCAGAAGCAGAAGAATTAAGAACGCCAGCAGCAGAAGCAGAAGAATTAGAAGCTTGTTGGGAAACTTTCGGAATCCAAACCCGTTGGGTCACCCTCTTACAGTTGTTGGGCAAGTGACCAAATTCCTTGCATACTGAACATTTCTTAGGGACCCAGTTGTACTCAATTCTGATTTCCATGCATCCGCCATCATCCAGTTCGATGTCAACAGCATTGGGGAGAGAGTCATCCATATTTATCTCAATGCAAATTCTAGCATAGTTCAGTCGCTTTAAAGAAGAAGTCATAAGATCAGCATGGAGCGGCTTCCCTACCGTGCTGGCGATGTGGCTGAGCCCTTCGTCAGTCCATAGCTCCAGAGGCACATTGTGGAAGTGAACCCATATAGGAACTAGCTTGCAGCCATCCTTAGATAGGTTCATCCCAGGACTCCAGCGCTTTAGAAATATGGGTCGTCCTCCGAAATACCATGGACCGCCATCTAATGTTTCATTTAGTCTATCTGAATCAGAGAATTTGAAGAAGAAGAAGCCATTTCCATTACTAAGGACCTCGGACAGACCGAACTTCCCCCAGTGCCGCAGCGCACAGGCGTGAACAAGGGAAAACGGCAGTTTGTCAAGGAAAAATCCAACCAGAGTATTTCTCCAAACAGCTGCACCCTTACGCGCCACATCAGGCGGAAGTTTTAATTTAAGCTTGCCATCATCAGCAATGGGATTAGGCTTTATATATCTCAGTTGCATTTTGGCCTGATCATCTTTGACTATGGACGCCCAGGAAGAAGGAGGCTTGACCGCAGCAACGGAAGTAACACCCGGGAGACAAGAGGAGGAGATCGGGAGAGATGAGCGAGGAGGAGCAGGAGCAACTGACTGAGAGTTAACCAGGGGCGGGAAACTAAGTTCCGAAATTTTGAATTTGGAAGAAGTCGGCAGCAGGGCCGAAACGGATGCAGGAGTCGGCAGCAGGGCCGAATCGGAAACAGGAAGGACCACGGGTAAACTGTCATCAGCAACCGTTGAAATTGACGACCCAGTGGGTAATCCGGAGCTAGAGCTAAGGACCGGGTAAACGCCAGGAGAGATCGTCTGAGAATGCAATGGCGAAGGGAAGCGATCCTTCGGCTGAACAGAGGAAATCAAGGACGGGGAAGCAGAGGACTTACCCTTGACAGGGGATAAGAGAACAGCCGCTGAGCCCGACGCGCCAATACCGAAGCAGGGAGCACATCGGTCGAAGAAGACAAGGACGGAGCATTAAGGAAGCAAGGAGCAGAGGAAGTCACCGTCGACGAACAGGCAGCAAGTCCCAGAGGAATCACCGAAGACGCACCCAGCAAACAAGAACTGGAGCTGGGAGGACCAGAAACATCCCTCGCGGGCTGCAAGACAGAGCTGCAGGAGGAAAGAATAGGAAGAGATGGAGATGCCGTGGAATCCTCATCCCAACATATACCATCCTTTGAGCTCGCCGGAATAGAGCAACGTGGAGCAGAAGAACGAAGATCGGATCTGGAAGCCATGAGATCCAGAAAGCAACAAACGAAAATCCCGGGAGAACAAAATCGTAGAGAGAGAAGCTCTCACATCTTAGAGAGAGAACGGACGGACGGATACTGTTCCAAACTCTTTTAATGGAGAAAGCGGTGGAACCATCCCAAAGAAGCTGATCTGGATGACTACAGTCGGGTAAAGCAAGGGATCTAGTCTCAATCTTCAATTCAAAGAGCTCAATAGAATTTGCAGCAGGCCATCTCCAGAGGCCAGAGGAGAGGATGTCACTGACCTTTGCATCTATGTTGAGACCAGAATCAGAAATAACTCTGGCATTTGAGGAGGTGCAAATAGGTCCAAGGCTTCGCCAAGAATCAAACCAAAGGGAGGTAGAAGCTCCATTCCCAACTCTGACTGTAATATAGGCCTTTACTCTATCCCGAAGCTTAAGGATTTTTCTCCAAGTCCAGGAGCAATTCCATGGAACTTTAGCAACCCAAAAGTGATCTTTATGAAGCAGATTCTTCTTTACCCACGCCGCCCACAGAGATTTAGAGCAGGGCTGGCATAATAACCAGATATAACGGGTCATGGAGGCATAGTTCCAGTCTCTAATTTTTTGATCCCCAATCCCCCTTCGTCTTTCGGGCACGAGATGTCCGACCATGCCACTTTGGCTCCGTTGCGATTCAAAGAACATCCCTTCCATAAAAAAGCCGATAGAATCCCTTCATGAATGTCGCTTCAGGATTGGGTTAATGAAACTTAAATCAAACCCGAATCAGGTTCGATCTAGAGCATTGCTTTAAATCAAACTGAAATCAAGATCAATCGAAGCATTACTCCATGATTGGACTAGATCTAACCTACATCAAGCTAAATAAAGTTCAATTTGGAGCGTTGCTACAAGATAGGGCCAAATCAAGGCTAAAACAATTTGAATCAAAGAAGCTCTTGATACCTTCTCTTCTCTATCTGGCCTTGCTCCAAACTTGTCCAAATGCTCTGTGTTCATCTCCGGTGCTTCGGTTCAGGTGCAGCTGGACATTGCATCTTTTTTGGGTGTTTCTATTGGCTCTCTCCCAATTAAATACCTGGGTGTTCCTCTCATCTCCACCAGGCTCAAAGCTTCTGACTGTCAAGCCTTAGTTGATCGCATTCTGGGGAGGATTAAGGTTTGGACTAATCGCTTTCTATCATATGCAGGCAGATTACAGCTTATTCAATCTGTTCTATTTAGCATCCAGTCTTACTGGAGTGCCCATTTTATCCTTCCTGCAAAGGTCACCAAAGAGATTGAAAGTATCCTCTCGGCTTTTCTTTGGAATGGTGTTTCTTTAAACCGTCATGGAGCCAAAGTCTCTTGGGCTGATTTATCTACTCCGAAGGATGAAGGTGGGCTGGGGATTAAGAAGGTTCGGGACTGGAATGCTGCCTCCCTGTCTAGACTCATTTGGTTATTATGTCAACCAAGTCCTACCTCCTTATGGGCTGCATGGGTGAAGTTAAATCTGCTGCACAAGGAACAATTCTGGGTGGCAAAGGTTCCATGGAGCTGCTCTTGGACTTGGAGGAAAATCCTCAAGATGCGGGGAAGAGTGAAGAGTTTCATCTCTGTTGACGTGGGGAATGGCGATAATTCCTCCCTATGGTTTGACTCTTGGAGACCCCAGGGTCCTATATGTTCCTCTCCCCACGCTAGAGTTATTACTGACTCGGGTCTTTCCATTGATGCAAAGGTTAGTGCTATTATCTCTTCTGGAACCTGGAGGTGGCCTGCTGCAAATTCTATTGATTTGGTCACTCTGAAAGGCGAATCCTGTTCACTTCCTCCTCCTGATTGCAGTCGTCAGGATAAGATTTTATGGGATGGGTCTCCCGGATTCTCTATAAAAAGAGTTTGGAATTCTCTCCGGACTCCTTCCCAGCGGGTCTACTGGGCTCATTTGGTTTGGTTTAAGCTTCATGTTCCTAGGCACTCCTTCATCTTATGGTTAGCTATTAAAGGTAGACTCTCTACTCAGGATCGTCTGCTATCTTTTGGCATTCTCGGTCACATGACTTGCTCCCTATGTCAAGGTCATTCTGAGGACCATGGTCATCTGTTTTTTAGCTGCCCCTTTTCTGCTCGGGTTTGGCAGTCCATTGCATCTATATGTGGTCTAGCGCACTATCCTTCTACTTGGGAGAGACTGAAGCCGTGGATTAGTAGGAAACTCAAAGGGTCTTCTCTCCTATCCTGTGTCAGCAGACTTGCCTTTGGAGCTACTGTGTATTTCATTTGGAATGAAAGGAACTATCGCATGCATGGGCGACCTCCTCTCACCGAAAAAGGTATTGTTATAAAGATTATGGATTCGGTCAGGCTAAAGCTGGAAGGTGCAAAGTTCCCCAGGAATACTGCAAATCTCCAATTGATGGATAGGTGGCAGTTATCCCCTTCTCTCCTGTGCTGATCTCTTTTCGGTGCTCTTCTACTGAGTTATTTTGTTAGGTTCTGGATGTAATCTGGGCTGATTTACTTTTGAGGTCTTTACCTCTTGCTGGATGTATTCCTTTGGTTTTCTTTTGAGGTCTGACTTTCTTTTGAGGTCTACCTCTCTTCGGGTTTTGTCCCGATCTTATGTACCAATTATAGCTAATCAATACAATTCACCCCTTTTAACTTTCAAAAAAAAAAAAAAAAAACAATTTGAATTTGGAATGTTGCTCTAAAAGTTCGAATTGGATCAAACATAGATCAACATGAGCCAAGTCCAATTGGAAGTGATGCTCCAAGATCGGCTCGAGCCAAACTTAGATCAAATTCCAAAACAAGTCCAATCCAAAGCATTGCAACAAGACCAAGTTAGATCAAATTAGATCCACATGAATCAAGTCTAATTCGCAGCATTGCTCTAAGAAAAGGTTGGATTAATATATAGATCAAACCCGCCGAATTAAGTCAAATCGAGAGCGCTGCTCGAGTATCGAGTTGGATCAAACTTATATCAAACCCGAATCAAGTCCAATCTGGATTCTATTGTTAGATCAAATTCAATCAAACTTCGATAAAACCCCAATCAAGTTCAATTTAAAGCATTGCTCTAAGATAAGGGTGGATTAAACTCAAATCAAACCCGGAACAAATCGAATAAGTGTAACATTGCTCTAAGATCGGATTCGACTAAACTTTGATCAAATCGGAATTAAGTTCAATATCGAGCCTTGATCTTAGATTGTGAGCTTGATCAAAGCAAGATCAAAACCCAAATCTTAGATTGTGAGCTTGATCAAAGCAAGATCAAATCAATTGATTTCTACCCTCTCTCTACGATGTGAGAGCTTCTCTCTCTACGATTTTGTTCTCCCGGGATTTTCGTTTGCTGCTTTCTGGATCTCATGGCTTCCAGATCCGATCTTCGTTCTTCTGCTCCACGTTGCTCTATTCCGGCGAGCTCAAAGGATGGTATATGTTGGGATGAGGATTCCACGGCATCTCCATCTCTTCCTATTCTTTCCTCCTGTAGCTCTATCTTGCAGCCCGCGAGGGATGTTTCTGGTCCTCCCAGCTCCAGTTCTTGTTTGCTGGGTGCGTCTTCGGTGATTCCTCTGGGACTTGCTGCCTGTTCGTCGACGGTAACTTCCTCTGCTCCTTGCTTCCTTAATGCTCCGTCCTTCTCTTCTTCGACCGATGTGCTTCCTGCTTCCGGTATTGGCGCGTCGGGCTCAGCAGCTGTTCTCTTATCCCCTGTCAAGGGTAAGTCCTCTGCTTCCCCGTCCTTGATTTCCTCTGTTCAACCGAAGGATCGCCCTTCGCCATTGCATTCTCAGACGATCTCTCCTGGCGTTTACCCGGTCCTTAGCTCTAGCTCCGGATTACCCACTGGGTCGTCAATTTCAACGTTTGCTGATGACGGTTTACCCGTGGTCCTTCCTGTTTCCGATTCGGCCCTGCTGCCGACTCCTGCATCCGTTTCGGCCCTGCTGCCGACTTCTTCCAAATTCAAAATTTCGGAACTTAGTTTCCCGCCCCTGGTTAACTCTCAGTCAGTTGCTCCTGCTCCTCGCTCATCTCTCCCGATCTCCTCCTCTTGTCTCCCGGGTGTTACTTCCGTTGCTGCGGTCAAGCCTCCTTCTTCCTGGGCGTCCATAGTCAAAGATGATCAGGCCAAAATGCAACTGAGATATATTAAGCCTAATCCCATTGCTGATGATGGCAAGCTTAAATTAAAACTTCCGCCTGATGTGGCGCGTAAGGGTGCAGCTGTTTGGAGAAATACTCTGGTAGGATTTTTCCTTGACAAACTGCCGTTTTCCCTTGTTCACGCCTGTGCGCTGCGGCACTGGGGGAAGTTCGGTCTGTCCGAGGTCCTTAGTAATGGAAATGGCTTCTTCTTCTTCAAATTCTCTGATTCAGATAGACTAAATGAAACATTAGATGGCGGTCCATGGTATTTCGGAGGACGACCCATATTTCTAAAGCGCTGGAGTCCTGAGATGAACCTATCTAAGAATGGCTGCAAGCTAGTTCCTATATGGGTTCACTTCCACAATGTGCCTCTGGAGCTATGGACTGACGAAGGGCTCAGCCACATCGCCAGCACGGTAGGGAAGCCGCTTCATGCTGATCTTATGACTTCTTCTTTAAAGCGACTGAACTATGCTAGAATTTGCATTGAGATAAATATGGATGACTCTCTCCCCAATGCTGTTGACATCGAACTGGATGATGGCGGATGCATGGAAATCAGAATTGAGTACAACTGGGTCCCTAAGAAATGCTCAGTATGCAAGGAATTTGGTCACTTGCCCAACAACTGTAAGAGGGTTACCCAACGGGTTTGGATTCCGAAAGTTTCCCAACAAGCTTCTAATTCTTCTGCTTCTGCTGCTGGCGTTCTTAATTCTTCTGCTTCTGCGGCTGCTGGCCTAGGAGTTCAGGATAAGTTTGGGCCTCCTCCCACCGTTCAGCATGGTTCAGCAACTTCTCCGGCCGACAATCGAGGAGCTTCTTCGGCCAGAGCTCCTACCAGCACTTCGAATTCTTTTGATCCCCTGTTTCAGGTGGATGATCCGTCTTCTACTGCTGCTGGTCCTCCTTCAGAAGTTGCCAACTTTCAGTCTAATGCTCCTCTTCCTGTTGTCCCTGTGCTCTTCGATGGCCCTGTGAGTTGTTCATCTGCTCCTCTGGTTGGGGACTCCTCCGTTCCTGGGTACTCTTCTCCCGTCGTCAGCGTGATTTCTTCCCCTTCCTCGTCCCCATCCAGTACCCCTCTCCTTGCTAGGAAGCTCAATATGATTGATGAAGTGGAGATGAAACTGGGAAGGAAGAAGAAGGACAAGAAGAAGATTGGATGTTCGGCCAATCCCAGAGGGAAGTCTTCAAAGTCCTCCAAATGATTAAGCTAGCTTCTTGGAACATCCGGGGCCTCAACGATCCCTCAAAGCTCTCGGAGGTCCGTCACCTTGTTCACTCTCAAAATATCTCTTGTATTGTGTTGAATATGTCCTCCCCTTCCTCCAATGCTCTGCATCTTCATCCGGGGACTCCTCCTCTCATGGCTTTATGGAAGCAGATGCTCAATGATCAGCAACCTCTGTTTTCAATGGCCTTCTCTCAATCATTTGGATCGTCAAATGCCGCTACTGTTGACCCGTTTGCATTTGACGATCCGTTAGCGGCATTTGACGATCCGATTGTAAATTTCGACGATCCGCTTTCAGCTTCTGACGATCCGATAGCGGCTTTTGACGATCCGAATTCAGATTTTGACGATCCGACGGCTGTTTTGCCGATCCGACAGCTTCCTGGATGTCCCGATGGCTTGTTCCAGAGGAATCTCTCCTTTAACCCAAATGATTAAGCTAGGCTCTTGGAATATTCGGGGTCTTAATGATCCATCTAAGCATTCGGAAATTCGCCATTTTGTGCACTCTCAAAAGCTCTCTTGTTTAGCTCTGCTTGAGACTAAGATTAAGCCTAGTAGCAAGGAGAAATTCGAACAGAGTATGATTAAGGGCTGGAATAGCATCAATCTATATGATGGGGATAGCTCTGGTAGAATTTGGGTCTGGTGGGATCCTAAAATGATTCATGCTAGTGTTGTTTCCAAAAATGACCAGATCTTCCATCTCACTATCACAATTCTTTCTTCTAATGCTCAGTTTATTGCCTCATTTGCTTATGGTTCTAATGAAGCTACGGCAAGAAGACAGTTATGGAATAATCTGAGAGATCATGCTATCTCCTTCGCTCAGCGCCCTTGGATTGTAATGGGGGACTTCAATGCCATTCGCTTCCGTCATGAAAGGAAGGGTGGTTCTTCTGAGTGGCCCTGCATCATGGATGAGTTTAATAACTCTCTGTTTGAAGCTGGCCTGGATGATCTTCGCTACGGCGGGTGTTTCTTCACCTGGCATAATTCCAGATTGACTGGGCACATTCTTAGGAAGCTGGATCGAGCACTTGTTAATCCTCCATGGTTCAACTCCTTCCCTCAATCTACTACTGAATTCCTACCTTATGGACTCTCAGATCACTCCCCGGCAGTTGTTGATCTTGGAATGAAGTTCCCTCTATTCAAATCACCCTTCAAATTTTTCAACTTTTGGTCTGAATTCGACGAATTTCTCCCATTAATTGAGGATATCTGGAGCACTCCTATTGCTGGATATGCAATGTTCAAAGTTTACAAAAAACTTAAACTTGTTAAATCGGCATTGAAAGCGCTGAGCAAGACCAAGAATGAGTTGATTAATGGTGATCTTACTGCTCTTCGCAACGAGCTGGCTGTTCTTCAGTCTGCTGTTGCTGCTGGATCAAATGACCCTGACCTATTGATGAGGGAGATGGACTGTGCAAAGCGACTATCTCTTCTCACTAGGGGGAAAGAGAGCTATGTAAGGCAGCGAAGCCGAGTTCAATGGTTGAAAGAAGGTGATCGCAACACTGCTTTTTTCTTCAACTCTATTAAAGGTAGAAACAACGTGAACAAGATTCTCTGCATTCAAAATGAAAATGGGGATTGGATTCGGGAGAAGGATCAGATCTGTAATGAGGTGGTTCGATTCTATATGCATCTTCTTGGCAAGGACTGTGGAGCCACTTATGATGGCAGCGGGATGATCAATTTCTTCAAGGACCGCACTCTTTCTCCAGATCAAATTTCTAACTTATGCGACGATTTCTCGGATGATGTTATCAAAGCTACTTTCTTCGGACTTCATCCTAACAAAGCTCCTGGCCCTGACGGTTTCAACGCCTTTTTCTTCCATAAGACCTGGCATGTTGTTGGTCCGGACATCACTGCGGCCATCAGGGAATTTTTTACTAATGGAGTTCTTCTCAAGGAAGCTAATTGCACTACAGTTGCTCTCATTCCTAAAGTTCCCAATGCCTCCAAATTAAAGGACTTCAGACCTATCTCTTGCTGCAATACGATCTACAAATGCATCTCCAAGCTCCTCGCTGATCGTCTGACAGAAGTCCTTCCATCTATTATATCTGAAGCTCAATCGGCTTTTGTGCATTCTAGGCATATCGGTGACAACATCTTGATGGCCCAGGAGCTTGTTCGAGGATATCATCTCTCATCAAGCAGCCCGAACTGTACTCTCAAAATTGATCTTATGAAGGCCTTCGATTCTGTGCGTTGGGACTTCCTGTGGGATTCTCTCCGCCTTCTTGGATTCCCTGCTATCTTCATTGGATGGATCAAGGCTTGTGTCTCTTCTGCCAAGTACTCAATTGCTATTAATGGGGAACTTCATGGTTTCTTTGAAGGGAAGAAAGGCCTTCGCCAAGGTGATCCGTTATCTCCATATTTATTTATCATTTGTATGGATGTCTTCTCTCGGATTCTTGACCTGAAAATCAAATCCTCCACGTCTTTCAACTATCATTGGAGATGCCGGAAATCCAACTTAACCCACTTATGCTTTGCGGATGATTTACTGGTCTTTTGCCATGGGGATCTTAATTCCATCAATGTGTTAAGGATGCTCTTGATACTTTCTCCTCTCTATCGGGTTTAACCCCTAATAGTTCTAAAAGCTCCATTTTTATCTCGGGTGTGACGGCTCCTTTGCATCATGAGATTGCGAATTTCATTGGTTACAATCTGGGCAAATTCCCTATCAGATATCTTGGGGTTCCTCTCATTTCCTCCAAACTTAAAGCTCTTGACTGCCATGCCTTGGTCGATCGTATTTTGAGGAGGATCAAGCTCTGGACCAATCGGTTCCTCTCCTATGCTGGGAGGTTACAACTTATTCATTCGGTTCTCTTCAGTATCCAGACTTTTTGGAGCTCCCATTTCATTCTTCCCGTCAAAGTCATCAAAGATATTGAAGGTATTCTATCGGCTTTCTTATGGAAAGGCTCTTCCTTGAACCGCCATGGTGCTAAAGTGGCCTGGTCCGATATCTCTTGCCCGAAAGTTGAAGGAGGGTTGGGAATTAAAAAGATTCGTGATTGGAATGCTGCCTCCATGACCCGTTATATTTGGCTTCTTTGCCAGCCTTGCTCTAATTCTTTGTGGGCTGCTTGGGTCAAGAGGAACCTGCTTCATAAAGACCACTTCTGGGTGGCCAAAGTGCCTTGGAATTGCTCATGGACCTGGAGGAAAATTCTAAAGCTTAGAGATAGTGTGAAGGCTTTCATCTCTGTTAAAGTTGGGAATGGTGAAGATACCTCGCTTTGGTTTGATTCTTGGAGACCCCTTGGACCTATTTGTTCTTCCTCAAATGCTAGAGTTATATCTGATTCAGGTCTTGGGAAAGATGCTAAGGTCAGCGCCATCCTTTCAGTAGGGGGGTGGAGATGGCCGGTTGCAAACTCTGTGGAGCTGATTGCTTTGAAAGAGGCATCTTCATCTCATCCCCTCCCCGATTGCAGTCTTCAGGATAACACTCTTTGGGATGGTTCACCGATCTTCTCCATTAAAGGTGTATGGAATCGTATCCGGTTCACCGATCTTGAAGAGGCTAAATTATGCTAGAGTTTGTATTGAGATTGGCATTGATGATCCTCTCCCCAACGCTCTGGATCTTGTTCTGGAGGATGGAAACTCAGTGGAAATCCGAATTGAATACAATTGGGTTCCTAAGAAATGCTCCATTTGTAAGGAATTCGGACATATTCCCAAATTCTGCAAGAAGGCTTCTCATCTTGCTTGGGTTCCTAAAGCATCTCAGTGTCCTCCTAAGAACATTACTGATATTGTTCAGATTCGTAGGGATGTTCCGCCTCTACTTTCCTCCCCTCCCAAGGCCCAGATTGCTCCTCCCTCTTTGGCTCAGGATGGCCCTGGATTGGCATCTCCAAAGATTCTCCCTCCTGTGCGTGAAATGTACTGCTCCACCAACAAATTTGCTGCACTGCGTTCGTTTGATGCTCGGATTGAGGACCCTGCTGAGCGGAGGTATGGAGTTTCTTCTAACCTTCTTACTGCTACAGTAGCTACAGTACGGGTGCAGTAGCTGAAGATCCGAAATTTGACGATCCGAATCAAATTGCTACAGTAGCTACAATAGCTACAGTACGGGTGCTACAGGAGAAGATCCGAATTTTGACGATCCGAATCAAATTGCTACAGGAGCTGCTACAGTAGCTACAGTAGCTGAAGATCCGAAATTTGACGATCCGAATCAAATTGCTACAGTAGCTACAGTACATTGGAAAATTCCTCTGTTACTCTTGTTGGGGACTTCTCCTCCTCTGCTTTTCCCCCCCCCTGTTTTGGATGTGAGGATTCTTCTCCTTCCTCGTCTCCTTCGAGCACTCCTCTTATTGTTAGAAGGCTCAATTTGATTGATGAAGTTGAGAAAAAGCTGGGTCGGCCGAAGAAGGGCAAGAAAAAATGTGGAGACTCTGGGAAATCCAGTCGGAAGTCTCCTTCGGCTTCTTAATGATTAAGCTGGCAACTTGGAACATTAGGGGTCTAAATGATCCCTCTAAGCACAGGGAAATTTGCAACCTTGTGCGCTCTCATAATCTATCATGTATTGCTCTGCTTGAGACGAAGATCAGATCTTATAATAAGGAGAAAATAGAAAAGTTTTTGATCAAGGGTTGGGACTGCATCAATTTCTACGATGGTGGCGACTCAGGTAGAATCTGGGTGTTCTAGGACCCTAACAAGCTTCGTGCAGATGTAGTTTCCCTTCACGACCAGATCTTCCATCTTCATATCACCATTCTTGGTTCCAATGATAAATTTGCTGTCTCCTTTGCCTACGGCTCCAATGTTCTGACAGCAAGAAGACATCTGTGGGATATTTTGAAGCATCAAGCTACAATCTTTGCCCAGATTCCTTGGCTTGTCATGGGTGATTTCAATGCCATCCGTTACCGCCATGAACGCAAAGGTGGCTCTTCTAACTGGCCTGGTTTCATGGAGGAATTCAATGATGCTCTGTTATCTGCTGGATTGGACGATCTTCGTTACGGTGGTTGTTTCTTTACTTGGCACAACTCCAGAACCCAGGGCCACATCCTCCGGAAATTGGACAGGGCGATTGTCAACCCTTCTTGGTTCAACGTCTTCTCTCATTCTAGTGCTGAATTTCTCCCATATGGTCTTTCGGATCACTCCCCTGCCGTGGTCAATCTTGGAGTTAGTTTGCCTCTTTACAAATCGCCTTTTAAATTCTTTAACTTTTGGACTGAATTTGATGAATTCCTTCCGTTAATTGAGGAAATCTGGGCTACTCCGGTTGCTGGATATTCTATGTTCAGAGTTTATAAGAAGCTCAAACTTGTGAAGACGGCCTTGAAAGCTCTGAGCCAGACTAAGAACAAGTTAATAAATGGCGATCTAATTCTCATTCGCACTGAGCTTGCCGATCTGCAAGCTTCAATTGCGTCTGGGAATAATGATGTTCATCTGCTGGAGAAGGCAATTGATTGTGCCAAGAGACTGTCGCATGTCTCTAGAGGGAAAGAATGCTACGCTAGGCAGCGTAGTCGCATTCAGTGGCTGAAAGAAGGAGATCACAATTCAGTTTTTTTTCTCAACTCTATCAAGGGTAGATCCAATGTGAACAAAATTCTGTCTATTCAGAAGGATAATGGGGATTGGATCAGGGATAAGGATCAGATCTCTCGTGAGGTAGTTCATTTCTATAAGTTGCTCCTCGGCTCGGATTGCAAATCTACTTATGATGGCAGCATTATGTCCTGTTTCTTCAAAGAACGGATCCTATCTCCTGAACAAGCTTCTATGTTAAGCTGCGACTTCTCCGAAGATGAAATCAAATCTGCTTCTTCAGTCTCCACCCAAATAAATCACCTGGTCCGGACGGTTTTAATGCTTACTTCTTCCATCGGACTTGGCATATTGTGGGAGCTGATATCTCAAAAGCTATTAAGGATTTCTTCTCTAATGGGATTCTCCTCAAGGAAGCAAATTGCACCATTGTGGCTCTCATCCCTAAAGTTCCTAATGCCTCTAAATTAAAGGACTTTAGACCTATTTCATGCTGCAATTCTATCTACAAATGTATTTCAAAGCTCCTTGCTAGTCGTCTTAAAGCAGTTCTTCCGTCTATTATCAACAACGCCCAATCTGCCTTTGTCCAAGATAGACATATTGGGGACAACATTCTTATGGCCCAGGAGCTAGTTCGTGGATATCATCTCCCTTCGTCAACCCCAAATTGTACTCTCAAAATTGATCTTATGAAGGCTTTTGATTCAGTCCGGTGGGACTTCCTTTGGGATACCCTTCTGCATCTTGGATTCCCTACGATCTTTATCGGCTGGATCAAGGCGTGTGTCACCTCTGCCAAGTACTCTATTTCTATTAATGGGGAACTCAACGGTTTCTTTGAAGGGAAGAAAGGCCTTCGTCAAGGTGATCCTATCTCACCTTATTTATTTGTCATTTGCATGGATGTCTTCTCTAGGATTCTTGAGTTTAAAATCCAAGCTTCCACCACTTTCAAATTTCATTGGCGATGCCGGAAATCAAATTTATCTCATCTTTGCTTTGCGGATGACCTGCTGGTTTTCTGTCGGGGGGATCTTAATTCTGTCCAAGTGGTGAAGAATGCCCTTGATACCTTCTCCTCTCTATCGGGCTTAACCCCAAACAGCTCTAAAAGTTCCATCTTTGTCTCGGGTATGACTGCTTCCTCGCAACATGATCTTGCAAACTTCATAGGATACAATATGGGTTCATTTCCTATTAGATATTTGGGGGTTCCTCTCATCTCCTCGAAGCTCAAAGCTTTGGACTGTCAAGCCTTGGTGGATCGTATATTGAAGAGGATCAAGCTCTGGACTAATCGCTTCCTCTCCTATGCTGGAAGGCTTCAACTTATTCAATCAATTATATTCAGTATCTAGACTTTTTGGAGCTCCCACTTTATTCTACCAGTCAAAGTCACCAAAGATATAGAAGGTATTCTCTCTGCTTTCTTATGGAAAGGTACTTCCTTAAGTCATTCTGGTGCTAAAGTAGCTTGGAGTGATATCTCTTGTCCGAAACCCGAAGGAGGATTGGGAATCAAAAAGATTCGTGATTGGAACAATGCCTCCATGACCCGTTATATTTGGCTTCTTTGTCAGCCCTGCTCTAATTCCCTGTGGGCTGCTTGGGTCAAGAGGAATCTGCTGCATAAAGACCACTTTTGGGTGGCAAAAGTTCCTTGGAACTGCTCTTGGACCTGGAGGAAAATCCTAAAGCTTCGGGACAGAATCAGGGCTTTCATCTCCGTCAATGTAGGGAATGGTGGAGATACTTCCCTTTGGTTTGATTCTTGGAGGCCTCTTGGCCCTATTTGTTCCTCCTCACATGCTAGAGTCATTTCCGACTCCGGACTTGGGATAAATGCAAAGGTTAGTGACATTATTTTTGGCGGCTCATGGAGATGGCCGGTAGCTAATTCTATTGAGCTGATAGCTTTGAAGGAAGACTCTAGATCCCTTGATCCCCCTGATTGCAGCCATCAGGACAAGATTCTTTGGAACGGTTCCCCAGCCTTCTCTATTAAGGGTGTTTGGAATTGCATCCGGACTCCGAGCGGCCGTGTGGACTGGGCGCATCTTCTTTGGTTTCCTCATCATGTGCCTAGGCACTCATTTATTTTATGGCTTGCTATCAAAGGTAGACTCTCTACTCAAGATCGTCTCCATTCCTTTGGTGTTCAAGGTCATCTCTCCTTATCCTGCTTTCTATGCCAAGACCATCCAGAGGATCATAGCCATCTATTTTTCAGCTGCCCTTTTTCCTATCGGATCTGGTCTTCTATTGCCAGTTTATGCGATTTTGAGCATTATCCTTCATCTTGGGAGCTCTTGAGACCATGGCTCTGCAGGAATATCAAAGGCAAATCCCTTCATTCAATTATTTGCAGACTAGCTTTGGGAGCTTCTTTGTACCTCATTTGGTTTGAAAGGAACTCTCGCAAGCATGGCCAAAGACCTCTTAATGAAGCTGGGATCCTTTCAAAGATTATGGACTCTGTTAGGACGAGTTTGGATGGTGCAAAATTTCCCAGGAAGGAGGGTCATCAAAGATTGATTGAAAAATGGCAACTCCCTTCCTCAATCTCGAGCTGATGCCCTTTGTTTATGATTTCTACCGTGACTCCATCACGATTGTGCTTTCATCTCGTGTGAGATGCCTTTACCTGTTGTTTTAGGTCTGTACTGTTCTTACTTGTCTTATCCGGGGTATGCCCCTTTTCTTGTACTTAACTCTCCTTTACTTATAAATTTCATACTTCACTTTTCAAAAAAAAAAAAAAAAAAAAAAGGAATCGTATCCGGTCTTCTTCTCAGCGAGTGGATTGGGCTCATCTTGTCTGGTTTTCTCACCATGTGCCTAGGCATTCCTTCACTCTGTGGCTTGCTATTAGAGGTAGACTTTCCACCCAAGACCGACTTCTTTCATTCGGGATTCATAGTCAATCCTCTTGTTTACTGTGCCAAAGCCATTTGGAGGATCATAATCATCTGTTCTTCAACTGCCCATATTCCACCCGGATTTGGACCTCAATTGCTCTTATATGTGGCTTGGAGCACTACCCTTCTTCTTGGGAGCTTTTGAGACCTTGGCTCTCTAAAATCACCAATGGATCATCTCTTCACTCCATTATCTGCAGATTGGCAGTGGGAGCCTCAGTCTACTTCATTTGGTATGAAAGGAATTCCCGCAAGCATGGGCACTTACATATTAATGAAGCAGGGATTATTTCAAAGATAAAGGAGTCGGTCAGAATGAGTTTGGATGGAGCTCAGATCCCGGAAACGAATCTTAATCGCCAGCTGATTTATCGTTGGCACCTCTCTCTCCCTCATTAGATTATTGCTGATGATTTACCTTCGTAGCTCATCTTATGAGTTCTGTTGTTAGGTTCTGGATGTAATCCGGTCTGATTACTTTTGAGGTCTCTACCTCTTGCTGGATGTATTCCTATCGTTTTCTTTTGAGGTCTGACTTTCTTTGAGGTCTCTACCTCTCCTCGGGCTTTGTCCCGATCTTTTGTACCTATTACAGCTAATCAATACAATTCACCCCCTTTTAACTTTCAAAAAAAAAAAAAAACCCAAATCAAGTCCAATGTAGAGCATTCCTCAAAGATCATATTGGAACAAACTTATATCAATCTCGAATTAAGTGCAATATGCTGCTGCATTCCTCCAAGATTGATTTGGTTCAGACTCAAATCAGAATATGAATCAAATGCAATTTAATGCATTGTTCCAAGATAAGGTCGGATCAAACTTTGGTCAAACCCAAATAAAGTTCGATATGGAGCATTTTCTCTAAAGTCGGGTTGGATTGCTCTATGATGAATCAAGTTCAATATAGAGAGTGTGATGCTGCATGATCAGGTTAGATCAAAAATTAATAAAGTCCAATTTTGAGTGTTGCTCCAAGATTAGGTAGGCCCTATGAAATAAAGATAATACCCAAATCAAGTTTAATCGAGAGCATTGCGCTAAGATTGGGTTCGATCAAACCTAGATTAAAACCGAATCAGATCAAATCTAAAGTGTTGCCCTAAAATCGGGTTTGATAAAACAACAAACCTAAATCAAGTCTATTTTAGAGTGTTGCTTCAAGATCGGGTTAGTTTAAACCAAGATGGAGCCCAAATTAAGTATAATATGAAGCATTGCTTCGAGATCAAGTTAGATCAAACTATGATCGAACCTGAATTAAGTTAAATTCGGAGCATTGTTCCAAGATCAAGTTAAATAAAACCCGAATCGAGTTCAATTTAGAGTGTCACTCCATGATTAGAATAGATCAAATAAGATCAAACCCGAATCAATTTCGACCTAAATATTAGAATATGATCAGCCTAGATCAAACTTTGATCTCTTTTGAATCAACCCCAATCATGAATGTCGCTTTAGGATTGGGTTAGTGAAACTTAAATCAAACTCGAATCAGGTTTGATCTGGCTTTAAATCAAACTGAAATCAAGATCAATCGAAGCATTACTCCATGATTGGACTAGATCTAACCTACATCAAGCTAAATGAAGTTCAATCTGGAGCGTTGCTACAAGATCGGGCCAAATCAAGGCTAAATAAATTTGAATTCAGAATGTTGCTATAAAAGTTCGGATTGGATCAAACTTAGATCAAACCTGAGCCAAGTCCAATTGGAAGTGATGCTCTAAGATCGGTTCGAGCCAAACTTAGATCAAATTCCAAAACAAGTCCAATCCAAAGCATTGCAACAAGACCAGGTTAGATCTAGTCTCTATTGGCATTGCATCCTATTTGGGTGTCTCTATTGGCTCTCTCCCAATCAAATACCTGGGTGTTCCTCTCATCTCCACCCGGCTCAAAGCTTCGGATTGTCATGGCTTAGTTGATCGCATTTTGAGGAGGATTAAGGTTTGGACTAATCGCTTTCTTTCATATGCTGGTAGATTACAGCTTATTCAATCTGTCCTTTTTAGCATCCAGTCTTACTGGAGTGCCCAGTTTATTCTTCCTGCAAAGGTCACAAAAGAGATTGAAAGCATCCTTTCGGCTTTTCTTTGGAATGGTGTTTCCTTAAAAAGTCATGGAGCCAAAGTATCTTGGGCTGATTTATCTACTCCGAAGGAGGAAGGTGGGCTGGGGATCAAGAAGGTCCGTGATTGGAATGCTGCCTCCCTGTCTCGACTCATTTGGTTATTATGTCAACCAAGTCCTTCCTCCTTATGGGCTGCATGGGTAAAGTTAAATCTACTGCACAAGGAACATTTCTGGGTGGCTAAGGTTCCATGGAGCTGCTCTTGGACTTGGAGGAAAATCCTCAAGATGAGGGGAAGAGTAAAGGGTTTCATCTCTGTTGACGTGGGGAATGGCGATAATACCTCCCTATGGTTTGATTCTTGGAGACCCCAGGGTCCTATCTGTTCCTCTCCCCATGCTAGAGTTATTACAGACTCGGGTCTTTCCAAAGAGGCAAAGGTAAGTGCTATTATCTCTTCTGGAACCTGGAGGTGGCCTGCTGCGAATTCTATTGATTTGGTCAATCTGAAAGGCGAATCCTGCTCTTTTCCTCCTCCTGATTGCAGTCGTCAGGATAAGATTTTATGGGATGGGTCTTCTGGATTCTCTATCAAAAGAGTTTGGAATACTCTCCGGGCTCCTTCCCAGCGGGTCTACTGGGCTCATCTAGTTTGGTTCAAGCTTCATGTTCCCAGGCACTCCTTCATTTTATGGTTAGCTATTAAAGGTAGACTCTCTACTCAGGATCGCCTGCTATCTTTTGGCATTCTCGGTCACATGACTTGTTCTCTATGTCAAGGCCGTTCTGAGGACCATGGTCATCTGTTCTTTAGCTGCCCCTTTTCCGCTCGGGTTTGGCAGTCCATTGCGACTTTCTGTGGGTTAGCGCACTATCCTTCTACTTGGGAGAGATTGAAGCCGTGGATTAGTAGGAAACTCAAAGGGTCTTCTCTTCTCTCCTGCGTCAGCAGACTCGCTTTTGGAGCTACTGTGTATTTCATTTGGAATGAAAGGAACTATCGCATGCATGGGCGACCACCTCTCACAGAAAACGGTATTGTTAAAAAGATTATTGATTCGGTCAGGCTTAAGCTCGATGGTGCAAAATTCCCCAGAAATTCTGCAAATCTCCAAGTGATTGATAGGTGGCAGTTTTCCCCTTCACTCCTAGGTTGATCTCCTCCGTAGCTCATCTTATGAGTTATTTTGTTAGGTTCTGGATGTAATCCGGGCTGATCTATTTTTGAGGTCCCTACCTCTTGCTGGATGTATTCCTTTGGTCTTCTTGGAAGTCTGTCTTTCTTTTGAGGTCTCTACCTCTCTGCGGGCTCTGTCCCGATCTCATGTACCTTTTCTAGCTAATCAATACAATTCACCCCATTTAACTTTCAAAAAAAAAAAAAAAAAAAGCAACAAGACCAGGTTAGATTAAATTAGATCCACATGAATCAAGTCTAATTCGCGGCATTGCTCTAAGAAAAGGTTGGATTAATATATAGATCAAACCCACCGAATCAAGTCAAATCGAGAGCACTGCTCGAGGATCGAGTTGGATCAAACTTATATCAAACCCGAATCAAGTCCAATCTGGATTCTATTGTTTGATCGAATTCAATCAAACTTCGATCAAACCCCAATCAAGTACAATTTAAAGCATTGCTCTAAGATAAGGGTGGATTAAACTCAAATCAAACCCGAACAAATCAAATAAATGTAACATTGCTCTAAGATTGGATTCGACAAAACTTTGATCAAATCGGAATTAAGTTCAATATCGAGCCTTGATCTTAGATTGTGAGCTTGATCAAAGCAAGATCAAAACATAAATCAAGTCCAATGTAGAGCATTCCTCAAAGATCGTTTTTTTTTTTTTTTTTTGAAAGTTAAAGGTGTGATTAGTATTAATCAGGGAGATATAAGTACAAGATACAAGATCACGGGGTGATCCCCAAATGAAACAGAAAGCAATAGGGAGATAACCTTCCCCGGAAATGATTTAAAGCCCTCGCCATGAGGACACCATACAAAAGACAGGAAACAAGCTAAGCTATCGCAGAAGCGAAGGAGGAAGCTGCCAGCAGATAATCAAGTGTAGATTAGCAGCGTTACTAGGAAAGGTTGCGCCATCCAAGCTCATTCTAACCGAATCCATAATCTTTGAGATAATACCAACTTCATTAAGAGGTCGATTTCCATGACTGCGAGAGTTCCTTTCTTGCCAAATGAAGTACAAAGAAGCTCCCAGAGCAAGTCTGCAAATGGTGGAGTGGAGAGAGGAACCTTTGATGCTTCTGCAAAGCCACTGCCTTAATTGCCCTAAAGAAGAAGAATTATACCTCAAGTCGCACTTGCCGGCAATGGAAGTCCAGATCCGATAGGAATATGAGCAATTAAAAAATAGATGGTTATGGTCCTCAGTAGAGCCTTGACATAGAATACATGAGGAGAGACAGTGAATACCAAAAGATTGAAGGCGGTCCAGGGTAGAGAGCCTTCCTCTAAAAGCTAACCATGAGATGAAGGAATGACGAGGAACATGATGCTTAAACCAAAGAAGATGAGCCCAGGCAGCCGGCTGAGAAGAGGTACGAAGGCTATTCCAAACCTTTTTAATAGAAAAATCACCAGATCCATTCCAGAGAACCTGATCTAAGTGGCTGCAATCAGGCAGGGGAAGAGATCGAGCTTCATCTTTCAAAGTAATCAGATCAAGGGAATTAGCCACAGGCCATCTCCAGATGCCATCAAAGAGGATGGCACTGACTTTAGTATCCATGGAAAGACCCGAATCCAAAATAACTCTAGCAGTAGGGGAAGAACAAATAGGACCAAGCGGTCTCCAAGAATCAAACCATAGAGAGGTAGACTCACCATTCCCCACTTTGATAGAGATGAAGCCCTTCACTTTTTCCCTAAGCTTGAGAATTTTCCTCCAAGTCCAAGAGCAATGCCAAGGAACTTTAGCCACCCAGAATTGATCTTTATGCAGAAGGTTCATCTTAACCCAAGTGGCCCATAGAGACTTGGAGCAAGGCTGGCAAAGTAACCAGATATAGCGGGTCATAGAAGCGTTGTTCCAATCACGAATCTTTTTGATTCCCAAACCACCTTCATCCTTCGGACAGGAGATATCAGACCAAGCCACTTTTGCACCTTTGCGAGACAAGGAACAACCCTTCCATAAGAAAGCAGAAAGAATACCTTCAATCTCTTTAGTGACTTTTACAGGAAGAATGAAATGAGCACTCCAGAAAGACTGAATACTGAAAAGTACTGATTGGATGAGTTGTAACCTTCCAGCATAAGAGAGGAAACGGTTAGTCCAAAGCTTAATCCTCTTCAAAATACGGTCGACCAAAGCATGACAATCCAGAGCACGGAGCTTCGAGGAGATGAGAGGGACCCCCAGATAGCGAATAGGAAAGGTACCCAGGCTGAATCCGAAGAAATTAGCAAAGTCATTCTGAATATCAGCCGATCTCCCGGAGACAAAGATTGAACTTTTAGAATTGTTAGGAATTAACCCAGAAAGTGAGGAGAAGGTATCAAGGGCATCCTTCACAACTCTAATGGAATTGAGATCTCCACTGCAAAAGATAAGTAGATCATCCGCAAAGCAAAGATGAGATAATCCAGATTTCCGGCATCTCCAATGATATTTAAAAGACTTGGAAGCTTGGATTTTCTGGTCCAGGATCCGGGAAAAGACATCCATGCAAATAACAAATAAATAGGGTGAAATGGGATCACCTTGACGGAGCCCTCGCTTCCCCTCAAAGAACCCTTTGAGCTCTCCATTGATAGAGACAGAAAATCTAGCAGAGGAGACACATGCCTTGATCCAACCGATGAAGATTAGAGGAAAACCAAGAAGCCGAAGAGAGTCCCAAAGAAAATCCCACCGAACAGAGTCGAACGCCTTCATAAGATCAACTTTAAGGGCACAGTTCGATGAGGAAAGGGAGAGGTGATAACCTCGAATCAGCTCCTGAGCCAACAAAATATTATCTCCAATGCTTCTACCATGCACGAAGGCAGATTGAGCTTCATTGATAAAGGAAGGAAGAACAACTTTCAGCCGATTGGCAAGCAACTTAGAAATGCATTTATAGATAGTGTTGCAGCAGGAAATAGGCCTGAAATCCTTTAATTTAGATGCATTGGGAACCTTGGGGATAAGAGCGATGATTGTACAATTAGCTTCCTTGAGGAGAATACCCGTGGAGAAGAAGTCCCTGACAGCCGCAGTGATATCATTACCCACTATTGGCCATGTCTTTTGGAAGAAGAAAGCATTGAAACCATCCGGACCAGGAGATTTGTTGGGATGAAGTCCAAAGAATGTCTCTTTGATTTCCTCATCGCTAAAGCCACAGCTCAGATTACTGATTTGATCCTGAGAGAGAACCCGGCCCACAAAGTTCTGAAGCATAGTAGCACCCGGATAGCTTGATCCATCTCTAGTGCCAAGCAGATTTTTGAAGAAAGAGACAACTTCATAGTCAATCTGATCCTTATCCTGAATCCATTCACCAAGATCATTCTGGATACTTAGGATCTTGTTGGTGTTGATCCTTCCTTTAACCGAATTGAAGAAGAAAGCAGAGTTATGATCGCCCTCCTTCAACCATTGGATTCGACTCTTCTGCCTAACATAACTCTCCTTCCCTTTGCATGCAAGAGATAGCCTCATAGCACAGTCCATCTCCCTCTCTAGAATATCTTTATCATTAGAGCCAGCAGCTATTGAAGATTGCAGTCCAGCAAGCTCGGCACGGAGGGAAGCCAGATCACCGAAAAGGAGCTCATTCTTGGACCTACACAGAGCCTTCAAAGCCGATTTAACTTTTTTTTGAAAGATGAAGTATGAAATTTATAAGTAAAGGAGATTTAAGTACATAAAACGGGGCAGACCCCGGATAAGACAAGGAAGAACAGTAGAAACCTGGACATCAGGTGAAGACATCTCACACGAGATGAAAGTTAGTAAGATAACATCAAAAGCCCCTAGCATCTAGAAATCAACAAAGCATAGTTTCGGGAAGTTGCCATTTTTGAATCAGCTGCCGATTTGCAGGATTAAGGTTGAATTTAGAGCCATCCAGCTTCTGCCTGATAGATACCATGATCGAAGTGACGATACCACGCTCACTATGAGATATTCGCCCATGTTTGCGAGAGTTCCTTTCCATCCATAAGTAATAGATTGTAGCTCCGAAGGCAAGCTTCCTAACAGTGGCCAAAAGCGAAGTTCCTCTTATATCACAGCACATCCTCGGCCACAGGGTCTCCCAAGAGTAGGGATAAGGCAAAAGATCGCACCTACAAGCAATAGCAGTCCAGACCCGGCAAGAGAATGGGCAATCAAAGAAGAGATGGTTGTGATCTTCCACATCTACTAGACAGAAAACACACTGCATATGACCAATCAACCCAAAAGATAAAAGCCGGTCCTGAGAAGGTAGCCTCCCTCGTATTGCAAGCCAGAGAATAAAAGAGTGCCTCGGGACATGATGCTTGAACCAAACCAAATGAGCCCAAGGGACTCGGTTAGAAGGAGATCTAAGGACATTCCAAGCTTTTTTGATTGAGAAGTCCGAGGAGCCATCCCATTCTACAATATCAGTCTGAGAACAGTTGGGCAGATGAAGAGATCTAGTTTCCTCTCTGAGCCTAATCAGCTCATGAGAATCAGCAGGAGGCCACAACCAATTGCCAGAAGAGATAATGGCACTAACCTTTGCATCTACGGTGAGGCCCGAGTCATAAATAACTCTAGCATGAGGAGAAGTACAGATAGGGCCTTGAGGTCTCCAGGCATCAAACCACAGTGAGGTACTCTCGCCGTTCCCAACTCTCACATAGATGAAAGGCTTCACTCTGTCTCTAATTTTGAGAAGTCTCCTCCAAGTCCACGAGCAATTCCAAGGGACTTTAGCAACCCAGAAATGCTCCTTGTGCAGCAGATTCAACTTGACCCAAGTAGCCCATAAGGAAGAAGAGCAAGGATTGCATAACATCCACACATATCGAGTCATGGAGGCAACATTCCAGTCTTTAATTTTCTTTATCCCAAGACCCCCTTCAGATTTAGGAATGGAGATATCCGCCCAAGCTACTTTAGCCCCATAACGTTTCATAGAGACTCCGCTCCAGAGAAAAGCCGAAAGGATGCTCTCAATGGTGTTGGAGACCTTGGCAGGAAGTATGAAATGGGAGCTCCAAAAGGACTGGATGCTAAAAAGAACAGATTGAATAAGTTGTAGTCTACCTGCATATGAAAGGAAGCGATTGGTCCAGATTTTAATTCTCCCCAGAATACGATCAACCAGAGCTTGACAATCACGAGCATTGAGCTTGGATGAAATGAGCGGGACTCCCAGGTATCTTATGGGAAATGAGCCAAGAGGAAATCCCAGCTGATTCGAAATAGTTTGATGCATATGGCCCTGGACGCCCGAAAGGAAAGTAGAGCATTTATCCACATTTGGACTGAGGCCGGAAAGGGAAGAGAATGTTGCAAGAGCATCTTTAACTACTTGAATAGAATTCATATCACCATGGCAAAAGATCATCAAGTCATCAGCAAAACAAAGGTGAGATAACTTAGATTTCCTGCATCTCCAGTGGTATCTAAAATTTGGAGACTCCTCAATTTTCCGGGATAAAATTCTAGAGAAGATATCCATACAAATAACAAATAAATATGGAGAAATGGGATCACCTTGGCGGATGCCTTTCCTCCCTTCAAAAAAACCATTGAGCTCTCCATTGATAGCCACCGAATATTTAGCAGATGAGACACAGCTCCTGATCCAGCCAATGAAATTCGAAGGAAACCCCAGAAGCTGCAAAGAATCCCAGAGGAAATCCCATCTAACAGAGTCAAAAGCCTTCCTTAGATCAATCTTGAGGGCACATTTAGGGGAAGATGAATGGAGATGATAGCCACGGACCATCTCTTGAGCCATCAAGATATTATCGCCAATCCGCCTGCCTTTGACAAAAGCAGCTTGGGCTTCATTAACAAAAGAAGGGAGAACTTCCTTTAACCTATTAGCAAGCAGCTTAGTAATGCTCTTGTAAATGGTGTTGCAGCAGGAAATCGGCCTATAATCCGTTAGCTTTGAAGCATTAGAAACTTTGGGGATGAGAACAAGGATAGTGCAATTGACTTCCTTAAGCAGCAAACCATTAGCAAAGAAATCCTTGATAGCCGAAATCACCTCATCACCCACAATGGACCAAGTCCTCTGATAAAAGAAAGCATTAAAACCATCCGGCCCAGGAGCTTTGTTTGGGTGGAGGCTGAATATAGAGTTCTTGATTTCATCATCAGTGAAAAGAAGACCCAATTTCCTAATTTGATCAGAGTTGAGGACCTGGCTCACGAAAGGCTTGAGAGACTCAATTCCTGGATAGGCTATGGTACAGTCAGAACCCAGCAATTGCTTGAAGAAAAAGACCACCTCATGACTGATTTGAAGCTTGTCCCGGATCAAAGCTCCCGAATCATCTTGGATAGATAAGATCTTATTGACATTGTTCCTACTTTTGATGGAATTGAAAAAGAAAGCAGAATTTTGGTCACCTTCCTGCAGCCACTGGATCCTGCTCTTCTGCCTAGCATACGATTCCCTTCCCTTGCAGATTGAGCTAATCCTCATAGCACAGTCTCTCTCTTTATCAATGAGATCCGCCTCAGGATTACCAGCAGCAATAGAAGTTTGCAACACAGTGAGTTGAGCCCTGAGATCAGTCAAATCCCCATACACCGAAGCATTCTTTCTTGTACACATCTCCTTCAAGGCTGATTTGAGAAGCTTAAGCTTCCTGCATACCCTGAACATAGCATGACCCTCAACTTGGGTATTCCAGATATGCTCCACTAAGGGGAAGAACTCCTCAAACTCTGACCAGTGGTTAAAGAATTTGAACGGAGATTTATAAGTAGGGTAATTAGCCCCAAGCCTCACCACAGCCGCTGAATGATCAGAGAGTCCGTACGGGAGGAACTCAGCATAAGAGTTAGGATAGGAATTGAGCCATAAAGGATTTGCAAGAACTCTATCCAGCTTCCTGAGGATATGCCCAACAACTCTAGAATTGTGCCAGGTGTAAAGAAAACCCCCGTATCTGAGATCCTCCAGGCCGGCTTCAAAGAGAGTATCATTTAAGTCATCCATATAGGCAGGCCAGTCATAGCTACCTCCCTTCCTCTCATGTCGAAAGCGGATGGCATTGAAATCCCCCAAAATGATCCAAGGTAACTGAGCATGGAGGGTAGCTTGATCCTTCAAACTAACCCAGAGAAGCCTACGTGCTGAAACTTCATTAGAGCCATACACAAAAGAAGCAGCAAATTTATCACCCGAGCTGCAGACAGAGAAAGAGATATGGATGACTTGATCATGCAATGAAGAGCTATCAGCTTGAAGCTTCATGGGATCCCACCAAACCCAAATTCTACCCGATCCACTGCCATCATAGAAGTTAAGGCAATTCCAGGACTTGAATAAGCTCTGTTCAAGCTTTTGTTTATTGCAAGGATTAATCTTAGTTTCAAAAAGGGCTAAGCAAGAAATATTATATGTACGCACCAGATTTCGCACCTCAAAATGTTTTGAAGGGTCATTAAGTCCCCGGATATTCCATGAGGCTAAATTAATCATCCAATTTCAAAGAATTTTTCCCTTTGGAATTCCCAGCACTCCTGTTCTTCTTCTTGTGCTTCTGCTGCTTGCCCTGCTTTTTCTCCAGCTCATCCACCATCAATAACCTCCTGGCAATAAGGGGGGTACTTGAGAAAGAAGAAGACGAGGAGGGGGGAGAGGCCTTACTGGCAATGATGGAGGGGGACGGAGCAGAGATGGAGGATTTCCCAGCGAGAAGAACAGAGGAAGTGGCCTTCAGAGCAATCGGATCGTCAAAAGCCGGATCAACAGCTAACGGATCGTCAGAAGCTAACGGATCTTCTGCACCTTCCCCAAACGGATCGTCACTAACAGTAGAAAACCCGTTATCAGCCCCTAACGGGTCGCCAACTGTAGTCGGATCGGCATTTCCAAGAGCTTTCGGATCGTCCACAGTAGGTAGATCCTCAGCAGCCTGTTCTTCATTCGAACAGAGCTCAGCATATCTATTGATCGCGGTGCTCAAAACACGCACAGGAGGAAGAATCCTGGCAGATGTCATAGATCTAAGGCCAGCCTTATCCATAGAAGGAAGAGCAATCTGATCCGTCGGAGAGAGGGAATGCTGAATCGTACCACTCCTACGATTCGGAACAGCAACAGGACTGGTCACAGGAGGACCGTGAGATTCTTTTGGAACCCATGCAAAATGAGAAACCTTCTTGCAGAATTTCGGAAGGTGTCCGAATTCCTTACATAAGGAGCATTTCTTAGGAATCCAGTTGTACTCGATTCGGATATCCACACAGCTTCCATCCTCCATAACAAGATCCAGAGCATTGGGGAGAGGATCATCAATACCGATCTCAATACAAATCCTAGCATAAGCTAGCCTCTTCAAGGAAGATGTCATTTTGTCAGCATGAAGGGGAATTCCGACAGTACTGGCAATGCGACTGAGTCCTTCCGCCGTCCAGAATTCAAGAGGAACATTGTGAAAGTGTGCCCAGATAGGAACCCGTTTGCAACCATCTTTTGATAAATTCATACCAGCTCTCCAAGCTTTTAAGAAGATGGGACGCCCGCCGAAATACCAGGGGCCCCCGTTAAGAATATCTAAGCACATCGGCTTGTCATGGAATTTGAAGAAGAAGAAGCCATTGCCATTGCAGAGAACCTCCGAGAGCCCTTTATTATCCCATAATCGATGAGCCTGAGAATTAACCAGAGAGTACGGGAGCTTATCCAGGAAAAATCCAACAATTGTATTTTCCCAGGCAGCGGCTCCAATGCTTGCCACATCCGGCGGGATAATGCATCGAAATCTCCCATCGATCGATTGAACAGAGGGTTTATAGTAAGAGAGTTCCATAACATTTGGGATATCCGAGACGAGAGAGGCCCAGCTACTCTTCTTTGCAATCGGAGCAACAGGATCCTCTGGCGTCGCCACAAGGGGAGAAACAGGGGGAGAAACAGGGGAAGCAGCGTCGGTTGGAGGAGGAGAAGTCAACAGAGAGCTTGAAGAACCTCCAGATTTTGGGAGAGGCGGGAATGAAAAACTATTAAATTCAAACTCAGGATGCTTGGAATTGGATGACGTCTTGAAGCAGCCATGATCCAAGCGACCGGACGAACGGACCTCGAAATGAGATGGGTTCTTGTACGGCCGCAAGTTTGAAAATAATCCACCGCCCGCCTCCTTCGCACGTGCATGCAACGCCCCAAGCTCGTCACCGTCCCCCTGGGAGGGAAGAGCTCCACCGGCCGACGCCCCAAACTCGACACCGGCCACCTGGGAGGGAGCAGCTCCAACGGCCTGGAGCATATTTAATTCCAAAGCAGCATCAAATAACTGAAACCTGGAATCAGCGGCAGGGTCCTCCACTGGGAAACACAAAGCACGAGCCACAGGATCCTCTGAGCGAACGGATCCCACATCATCGCCTCCAGGGGCGAAGAGACTAAATGTGGTGCACACCAGAGAAGGAGCCAAAGAAGATCCACAGCCATTTTTATCTATCTTCGGAGTCACCCCATCATGAGCAGAGCCAATCTTTAAGTTCCCTTGAGCCATATGTTCTCCCAAGCCAGCAACATCGAGCTCTCTCGCAATTGGCCTACATTGCCCAGAAGCCTCCGTCCCGTACGAAGCCGCTTCATCCGAGACTGGCTGTCGGGAAATAGAGGAAACAGGGGAAAACTCATCCAGACGAAAACCTTCACAAACCGAAACCGAGACCGGAAGTGGACATCCGGAAGCATCCACGACAATGTCTCGACGTGAATCAAGAGCACTGCGGGGATTCATGATGATCTGAGAAGATTAGAGAGAGAGAAGCAGATCAGCGGGATGGAAAGAGCAAAATCGCTAGAGAGAGGCTCCCATCTAGAGAGAGAAAGCCACGCTGCCTGAATTTCAAAGCCGATTTAACAAGCTTCAACTTTTTATAAATTACATACATTGCATGACCAGCCACAGGAGTACACCAAACCTTCTCAATTAGGGGCAGGAATTCAACAAAATCAGCCCAGAAATTGAAGAACTTGAAGGGCGATCTAATGGCCTGGGAGTTCAAACCAAGATTAACAACAGCTGCAGAGTGATCTGATAGTCCGTAGGGAAGGAATTCAGCAGAAGAGTTGGAGAAGAGATTAAGCCATGAGGGGTTGACAAGAGCACGATCCAGCTTACGCAGTATGTGCCCATTGAGCCGGGAGTTATGCCAGGTAAAAAGACATCCACCAAAACGGAGATCATCCAAGCCGGCAGCGAACAGGGCATCATTAAAGTCATCCATGAAACTTGGCCATTCAACACTCCCGCCTTTCCGTTCGTGCCGAAACCTGATAGCGTTGAAGTCCCCCATGATGATCCAAGGCAGCTGGGAGAAGGATGAGGCACGATCAATCAGTATATCCCAAAGTTGTCTTCTCGCCGCAGCGTCATTTGAACCATAAGCAAAGGAGGCAGCGAACTTGGCACCGGAACTAACAATAGTGACAGAGAGGTGAATGATCTGTTCATGCTTGGAGATAACATCCGCCCGAAGTTTGGAAGGATCCCACCAGATCCAAATCCTACCCGAACCATCTCCTTCATAAAAGTTAATGCAGTGCCAGTTCTTAAACAAAGTCTTTTGAAGCTTCTCTTTATTATGGGGTTTAATTCTAGTCTCGAGAAGAGCTATACAAGAGATATTTTGAGAGTGTACAAGATGGCGGACCTCCGAGTGCTTTGTGGAATCATTGAGGCCCCGGATGTTCCAAGAAGCTAGCTTAATCATTTGGAGGACTTTGAAGACTTCCCTCTGGAATTGCCCGAGCTTCCAATCTTCTTCTTGTCCTTCTTCCTTCTTCCCAGTTTCTTCTCCACTTCAACAATCATATTCAGCTTCCGAGCGAGGAGAGGAGTACTGGATGGGGACGAGGAAGGGAAGAGATCAAACTGACGACGGGACAAGAGTTCCCAGGAACAGAGCTTTCCTTCAACATCATCAATCATAATAAGCCTCCTAGCCAATAGAGGAGTACTAGATGGAGACGAGGAGGGAGACGAGGCCTCACAAGGTGGTAATGCAGAAAGGAAAGAGTCCCGAACAGAGGTGAAATAAGGCATTCCTCATGGTGATCTAAATAAGGCATTCCTCAAAGATCGTATTTGATCAAACTTTATATCAATCTCGAATTAAGTGAAATATGCTGCTGCATTCCTCCAAGATTGATTTGGTTTAGACTCAAATCAAAATATGAATCAAATGCAACTTAATGCATTATTCCAAGATAAGGTCGGATCAAACTTTGGTCAAACCTAAATAAAGTTCGATATGGAGCATTTTCTCTAAGGTCGGGTTGGATTGCTCTAGGATGAATCAAGTTCAATATGGAGAGTGTGATGCTGCATGATCAGGTTAGATCAAAAATTAATCAAGTCCAATTTTGAGTGTTGCTCCAAGATTAGGTAGGCCCTATGAAATAAAGATAATACCCAAATCAAGTTTAATCGAGAGCATTGCACTAGGATTGGGTTTGATCAAACCTAGATTAAAACCGAATCAGATCAAATCTAAAGTGTTGCCCTAAAATCGGGTTTGATAAAACAACAAACCTAAATCAAGTCTATTTTAGAGTGTTGCTTCAAGATCGGGTTAGTTTAAACCAAGATGGAGCCCAAATTAAGTATAATATGAAGCATTGCTTCTTTTTTTTTTTTGAAAGGTAAAGTATGAAGAAGCTGGCCTGGATGATCTTCGCTACGGCGGGTGTTTCTTCACCTGGCATAATTCCAGATTGACTGGGCACATTCTTAGGAAGCTGGATCGAGCACTTGTTAATCCTCCATGGTTCAACTCCTTCCCTCAAGCATGAGAGCTTCTCTCTCTAAGCATGAGAGCTTCTCTCTCTAAGCGATCCGTCTCTTGCTCCTATTTTCTTGTTTGGTAACTGGTTCTATGGAAGGCTCTGTTTTGGCTGATCTTCCCGGAAGGATTGTCCCCCTTCCTGTCCCTAAGGAGGTCTCGGTTGGTATAGCCCTGGATGAGGTTTCTTTGGAATCCTCATCCATCT
>UESW01003918.1:1565192-1587856 GCA_900491605.1 Calamus simplicifolius | reverse complement strand
TTACATTTCAAAAATTAGGAAATCTCCTGAGCATTCCCATTATCGGATTAGCTGCGGATATGCACAGTGAGAGATCAGCGGCCCTATCAAGGATGTTAGGGAGAGATGTTGAAGAATTTGAGGAGATTAGGGCTAACCAGTTGCCCTTGGAATTAAGATTGCTACACAACATTTGCAGCAGAATTTTGTTCCCAAAGATCGGACGTTTTGAGTATGTCTCCGAGCGGGACATTATTGTGATGGACAGTGTATTGACCGGTCAACCTATCAACCTAGCTGCTATGATAATATTTTACATGGCCGAGGCTGGAGGAAAGAGAAGATCGTCACTACCATACGGCATGGTTTTAACTATGGTATTCAGAAGCCAAGGGGTTGTAATTTTGGACAATGAACCCTTCAGGAACCTAAGACATACTGATTATTACAGTCTGGCCACTTTGCATAGGATGGGATTTGTAAAGATTAACGGGCAATGGAAAAGGAAAGGTAACTTGGATGAGAGAGCCCCTGAGCCTAGACATTCTGAACCTTGTGAGGCTGGTCCATCTGTGAGGGTTTCTTCTCCACAGCTAAGGAGTCTTGTTCCTGCCCCTGCACCTGCTCATATTCATGTTCAGCCATCTACTTCATCAGTTGGATTTTAGACCTTCAAATGGAGCAACTCAAATGCTTTCTTGCTGCTCAGAAGGATGAACTGAAGATGAGTTTGATAACAAATTTATGAATATTAAAGAAACTCTTTATTCCCTAGATGATCGGATTGCCAAAATTGAGTTTACTCTTAGCTCTTCTACTGGATCTTTAAGTAGTGATTTGAAGAATATATTTGAAGAACTTAAAGACATCTGTGGAGATTCTGAGACCTATTCAAAGTGCAATGCAGAGCTTCAAGATAAAATTATGGCTGCTGCTCTTTTGTTGATAGAAGGTTGAAAGAATTTGTAGCCACTCAGAGTGATGGAATGCATAGAATTCTAGATCATCTACAAATAATCATTAGAACCAATTTGTAGTTTTTATGTTGTTTAATGTTTTGATGTAATGAAATTTAGTTTGATGTGAATGTTAGTTTTGATGTAATGAAGTTTAAGTTTTGATGTAATGAAAGTAGTTTCTTTTTTGCAATACTTGACTTCATAAATGAAATTATCTTTTGATCTATCAATCTTATCTTTTGACTTAACTTTTCTTTATCTTTTTGATGATTATAAAAAAGGGGGAGAAAGTTATGTCGTATATGCATTGATTAGTTACGCTTTAATTGGCATTTATTTAATTAGTATCAAAATGTAAAGCAATAGGAAGAACAATTGATAAATATGTAAAGCAATAGGGCGATACAATTGATAATTTGAACTTCACAGGGGGAGCTACCTTATTCAGGGGGAGCTTGCTTGTGAGGATCACTTTCTTGAAAATTTTAATTTAAGAATACTACGCATATACTCAATATTTTTATAATCATCAAAAAGGGGAAGATTGTTGACCCAATTATTAATTTTGATGATTAATAAAGGAATTAAGTATATTTATTTGATTACTAATGGATTTGACAAGTGTTTCAGGCTTAAAATATTTGATCGATTTAAAGGTATTAAGAAACATGTTTTGAATCAATTGCAAATCATTAGTTTTAAAGTTTCAGAACCTGGAGTCGACACCTAGAATTCCTGGAGCCGACCCCATGGCCAGTCAAATATTCTTCTGATTTTTGATACGGTCCGGAGCCGACACCTAAAGTTTCGGAGCCGACACCCAGAGTTTCGGAGTCGACACTTACAGTGTCTGGAGCCGACTCCGATGCAGGGACAGAACGCTTATTTCTGAGTATCTTGGAGCCGATACACACAGTATTCTGGAGCCAACACCTGACGATGGTGAGCTGACACCTAACTTTTTCGGAGCCGACTCCTCGATGAACTCAGAACTTTCTATTTTTGGATAAACGACTTGGAGCCGACACCTAAAAGTTGGAGCCGACTCCAACCTGTCTCGGACGAAAATTTAAAATGCCAGATTAGCTCTAACGGTAATATTTCCTTTTTACCTAACTTCTAACGGATATATTTTATTTTTAGGTACACTCCAACGGCTAGTTTTCTTCCAAAAACAGATTAAAGAAAATCTATAAAAAGGGAGAACGCCCGTTTGAAAAAACAACGAAAATAGAAAAAGAGGGAAAAATGGAAAATAGAGAGAATATTTAAATCAAAAATCTGAGAAGTCTTGAGCCTAAAATCCAAGAGAGAAGTATTCAAATTCAATCCTTCCACTTCACAAAGCTCAAAGAAGAATCCAAGGCGTTCAAATTTGAAAATCGAAGGATTCACAAAAAGGGGAAGAAGCTCTATTTTGAAGATTTTCCAACTTCTTATCTGCAACATTTGCAATGAATCAAAGCTGAGGCCTGATTCAACATCTCCAAAGAGAAGAGGAAAGAAGAAAAGCTCAAATCCAATCCACTTCAAACAGGCTTTTCTAAACCTTGTTCATTTATTTGAATATTTGCTCATTTAAGGAGCTGTCTTGTATCTTAAACATTATTCTTTCTTATTTTTGCTGGTTCAATCAGGGGATTGAACTAGTGGAGGTTGTATACCTCGGGTCAAGCTAGTTTAGGTTGAGTTTAGGGTTTTGTGCTGGTGAGCTCAGAAAATCGGCTGGGTTCGTTGTGATCCTGGGTAAAACAATAAGTTGTGAGTTGTGATCTTGGAAAACAACTCGATTGTAATCAAGTCGATTATAGTGTGGACCCAAGAGAATCTTGGGAGTGGACATAGGTGTTGGATACACCGAACCACTATAAAATCTTTGTGTTTACCGTGCTTCTATTATCTCTATCTCTATCTCCTTGTTTGTGCTTTATATTTGCATTGCATTTAATTTCATTTATCTTAAAGCCAATAGTTTTTAAAGGTTAAAAAATTTTAAAGAACCCAATTCACCCCCCCCCCCCCCTCTTGGGTTGCCATATGGGCCAACAGGGGCAAACTAAACCAATTCAGGGGAGCGCCCGAGCCAAGAAATGGGGGTGATCGCTAGCTCGAGCCTCAGCAGCCTCCTCCTCCAAATCCTCTGGCTATTGGCCACATCAATGTGATCGAGGCGGTCGGTAGTCCATCGGCCAACAGGATGATGAAGAAGATTCGGCACCAAAGAGAGCACAGACTGATGAGCTTTCCTTCTCCGATGATGACCTCCAGAAGATACAGTTCCCGCATGATGATGCGCTGGTTGTATCTCTCAATCTAAATAATTATGATGTAAGCCGGATTCTTATTGATAGTGGGAGCTCTGTCAATGTTCTATACCTCGATGTGTTTGCGAAAATGAAACTGCTCATGGAGAGTCTTCGAGCTATGGACTCCACCCTAATGGGGTTCACCGGCGATGTTATTACCCCAGAGGGGTCGTGTCCTTGACGGTCCGAGCGAGAACTTAGCCCTGTATTACCACTGTTCACACAGATTTCCTAGTGACCAAGCTTCGGTCGCCCTACAATGCAATCTTTGGGAGACCGGCCTAATGTCCCTTGGAGCTGCTATCTCCATCCGCATCTAGTCATGAAGTTCCCTACCAAATGGGGAGTTGGTGTAGTTCGAGGAAGCCAATATAGCTCGGCAATGCTTCGTCACCAGCCTTCAGTCAAAACTGTCTGAGGTTAACGGGCTGGACGCTCGGGAGGATTTTACCGAGCAACGAGGAGAGCCAACCGAAGAGCTAGAGGAGGTATCGCTGAACGAAGCCCGGCCCGATCGAACTATAAAGATCGGGTCGCTACTAAAAGGAAAACCTCGGCTGGAGCTGATCGACTTTCTCCGAAAGAATGCTGATGTCTTCGCCTGGTCCACTTCTGATATGCCGGGGATCAGCCCAGACGTTCTCATCCACCGTCTCAATGTGGACGAGATGTCCCGGCCCATTAAGCAGAAGAAAAGGAGCATCGCCCCTGAGCGACAGAAGGCTATTGAGGAAGAAGTCGACAAGCTTATCAAGGCGAATTTCATCTGGGAGGTAAACTATCCTAGCTGGCTATCAATGTTGTTATGGTGAAGAAGTCGAACGGCAAGTGGCGGATCTGCATCGACTTCACCGACCTCAACAAAGCATGCCCAAAGGACAGCTTCCCGCTCTCCCGGATCGACCAGCTTGTAGATGCTACTTCGGGTCACCAGATGCTGACTTTCATGGACGCCTATTCGGGCTACAACCAAATCCAAATGGCGCCTAAGGATGAAGAGAAGACCGCCTTCATAACCGACCGAGGTACTTATTGTTACCGCATCATGCCTTTCGGTCTGAAAAATGCAAGTGCTACTTACCAAAGGCTAGTTAACAAGGTCTTTAAGGAGCAGATCGGCCGTAACATGGAGGTGTACGTCAATGACATGCTGGTCAAAAGCAAAGAAGCATCCCAGCACATTGAGGATCTCTCGGAGAGCTTCGCAACGCTCCGAAAATATCGAATGAAGCTCAACCCGACTAAGTGCGCCTTCAGCGTCAATTCTGAGAAGTTTCTAGGCTTCATGGTTTCCCAATGAGGCATTGAGGCCAATCCGCAGAAGATCCAGGCCCTTTAGCAAATGGTGCCTCCAGCGTCCGTCAAGGAAGTCCAGCGCCTGACTAGGAGGATCGCGGCCCTCAACCGCTTCATGGCTCGGTCAGCCAAGAGATGCCTCCCTTTCTTCAAAGCTCTCCGATCAGCTAAGAATTTCCAATGGTCTCCCGAGTGTCAGAAATTGTTCGAGGACCTCAAAAGGTATCTTGGCTCTCCACCCCTCCTCAGCAGTCCGAATCCGAGGGAAATGTTGTTCTTGTACTTAGCAGTTTCGGAAGGCGCCATTGGCTCAGTATTGGTTAGAGAAGAGAACAAGACCCAAAAGCCAATCTATTATATCAGCAAACTGCTCCAAGACGCCGAGACAAGGTATACCCGGATCGAGAAGTTAGTTTTGGCCCTGATAACATCGGTTCAGAAGCTGCGACCGTATTTCCAAGCACATTCTGTGACGGTCCTAACCGACCAACCCATCAAAGTGGTGGTCCATCGTCTGGAGACATCAAGGAGAATGACCAAATGGGCCGTCGAGCTAAGCGAGCATGACATCCGATGCCAACCTCGCCCGACCATCAAAGCCCAAGTTCTAGTTGATATTCTCCTTGAATGCACTATCCCCGAGGATGGCTCCACTCCGAACTTCTTTGAGCATCCGAGATCTGACGCCCTGTGGCTGCTCCACGTTGACGGATCATCTAATGCCAATGGCTCCGGTGCTGGCTTAATCCTTACCAGCCCAGAGGGGGCGACCTTCGAATATGGTATCCGCTTCTCCTTCTCAGCCTCCAATAATGAAGCCGAGTATGAAGCTCTGCTCGCTGGACTCCGAATTGCCCGTGACCTTAAAGTGAAGAAGCTGAATGCCTTTACCGACTCTCAATTAGTGGCCGGTCACGTGCGGGGCGAGTTCGAGGCCCGAGAGCCGAACATGATTCGGTATCTTCAAGAGGTGCGGGACTTACTTTCTCATTTCTCCAAGTTTGAAGTCATTTAGATCCCAAGATCTGAGAATGCACGCGCCGACCTATTGTCCCGGCTAGCAACCACGGAATCGATGGATTCTGATCAAAAGTTTCCCCTAGAGATTCTGGAAAAGCCCAGCATCACGGAGGCTGACCGAGTGATGCAGGTTGAGGTCGAACCATCCTGGTTTGACCCCATATTTAAGTATCTTAAAGAATGGTCGCTCCCAGCCGACCGAAAGGAAGCAAGAAAGTTGAAATTGCAGGCCACCCATTATGTGCTGATCGATGACCAACTGTATAAGCGGTCATTCTCTATGCCGCTGCTTAAGTGTCTTCGCCCGTCTGAGGCTGATTATGCTCTTCGGGAGGTGCATGAGGAAATTTGCGGCAACCATCTGGGGAGCCGATCCTTATGCCACAAGGTGCTGCGCCAGGGGTATTATTGGCCCACCATGCAAAAGAATGTTGACGATCTCGTCCGAGCTTGCGACCCTTGTCAGAGACATTCTAATATTCAGAGGCTCCCCTCCTCCAGCTTGGTCCCTATTTCCTTCGCTTGGCCCTTTGCTATGTGGGGGATGGACATCCTTGGCCCGTTTACCCTCGCCGCAGGACAGAGAAAGTTCTTATTTGTTGCCATTGACTACTTCACCAAGTGGGTCGAGGCCGAGGCAGTTGCCCAGATAACCGAAGCTCGGGCTAAGGACTTCGTGTGGAGATCCATTATTTGTCGCTTCGTCCTCCCGCATACCATCATCACCGACAATGGCAAGCAGTTTGATAACCCTAAGTTTGAGAGTTTTGTGAGGAGCATGGAATCTGTCACCGCCTCACATCAGTCGGGCATCCGTAAGCCAACGGAGAAGCTGAAGTAACTAATCAGACCCTACTTCAAGGGATCAAGGCTCGGCTTGCCAGAGCCTGAGGCAGATGAGTGGATGAACTTCACCACGTCCTATGGGCCTACCGCACCACCCAGAGAGTTCCCACAGGCGAGACCCCGTTCTGGATGGCCTTCGGCACAGAAGCCGTCATCTCTGTTGAGATAGGACTCCCCTCTCCGCGGGTGGAGAGCTACTTGGAGGAGGCTAACGACGAGCAGCTCCATACCAACCTCGACCTAGTGGAGGAGATCAGAGAGAAAGCTCAGATCAGAGTAGCTTCCTATCAATAAAGAGTGGCTCACTATCACGCCTCCAGAGTCAAAGGAAAATCTTTCTCACCCGGCGATCTTTGTTGGGAGAGTTAATCCTGGAGGCATGCATATTTTAAAATTTGATAACAATTATCAATGCAGAAATTTAAAGATTACATATTAATCTTTCTAACATGCATCAAGATCATATCTTTGCCTTATATTATAATCGTTTGATCTAAGTATTGCATATAAATTAAATAATTAAGATCATATCTTAATCTTCAAGATGAGAAGTCGTACTACTCATCTTGAAGCCTACCTTAAGATCTAAGGATCAAATCACTCACCTTAAGAACAGTAGGTAAATCCTTTGTGCTCTGCAGCCGTTCAATCGTCCGGCCTCTAGTATTGTCCATGCGAAGCCCCCGAATGATTGGATTCCCGAGAGTGCTAGCTCGCGAAAAAACAATTTTGCTGATCTTGAATTCTTCCACTTGAATCTTCCTCCAAGATCCACCAAGCTTTTGCTAACACTAAAATCACACCAGAATTTTCTGTTCTAACTCTTAGAACTGTAACACTTGGTTCTAACTGTTTAGAATTTTTAATCTCTTTTGATATTGTGTTATTTTTTTATTTGGTGAGGGATGTCCTCTATTTATAGTTTCATATTAGCCAGCCTATTGAATTCTAACATTTAGAATTCCGCTGTTTTTGTGAAAACCAAAGAGACATATTAAATTCACACAGTTATCAATGCATGAAGAGTTGTGTGGAGTGCTCTTCCAAGAGACACATTAATTCACACGCTTGTCAATGCACAGAGAGTTGTGTGGAGTGCTCTTCAAAAGAGGCACATTAATTCACACACTTGTCAATGCACGGAGAGTTGTGTGGAGTGCTCTTCCAAAGAGGCACCTTTTAGCAAAATTTATTTTTCTTGAACTTGGGAATCATTTGAAGAAGACTAAAAGTTATAAATTAAATTCTACATGAGAATTTAATTTCTCATGAGATGAGATTTTAGTTATCTCATCATGCAAGAAAACCTTTTTCACACATGGGGTTTGGATTTTTGGTTTTAAGCTAATTTAAATTTATTGGATTAAACCAATATAGATCATGGTCCTAGCCCAAATCAAATTTGGCTAATCCTGAATCTATTTAAATCCAAATCAAATCTAATTTCAAATCAATATTTGAAATTGATTAGTCCTTCTAGTAGACTTAAACCAAATTGAATCTTATTCACTTGTACTTAATCCAATTGAGATAATTCAATCAATCAAATTGTTTAATTAAATCATATACGATTCTCAATCGTTGATCAGCAAATAGATCATCCTAGGAAACTTCTATGCGTGTGACTCTCTAGATTCAAACCTAAGCCGGTAGCATAGAAATAATTTTCTATACTAATCGATGTGCCCATCTAGCAATGAAACCCGACGTCCGGATAGGTCGAAGAGTTGCCGAGCAAACTCCAAGAACCCTAAGAAACAATTACCGTATAATTCATCCTCTTGACCACAAATGCTAAGGATGGCTTAAGAGCCTGTCAACTCTAAACAGCAAATCCATAAGTGATTTCAATTTTAGTGATCATGTGACTTTCACATGAAGTGCCTTGGCCAAGGTCTTGCTAAATTGAAACACAAGCATTCTCCTTTTAACGGGATAGGTCAAATTCCATCTTGATCCACAACTGACTACCACAAGTACTTGACTGCACCCAGTAACCTTTCGTAGCTGGATTAGAAATCCAGGTGGTCCAGCACCTAAGTACAATGAGTTTCTTGTAAGCCACTGATTGTGATATTCAGGTCTGAAGGATACTTATATCTATACTTTCTCGGATTAACTCTTGACAGTAAAGTATCCGAAAATGAGTCACGTTCGGTGAAATATACTCCTACACTTTCACCTATATGTCATACCAGTGTCTCTACACTCCTTGGTTAAGTGGATAACCAACAAAAATGTTATATAACGTCCTATAATTGATAGTACTATGGCCCTGTCATAATATATCATTTGGACGCGAACTCTTTTAAAGACCTTCAAAGATAAATCATCCTTTATCGTGAAGGAAGATCCTGAGGGCTTCATTACTCTTTCACCTTTTCCAGTAAAAGATGACTTGGTCATTTTACCAAGAAGACAGGATTCATAGGTAGTTAATGATTCACAATCATCAACTCGAAGGATGCCCTCCTGAGTTAACCTGTTTAATCTGTTCTTATTGATATGACCCAGCCGATGGTGCCAAAGATAAATTTCTATGACATCAGTTGTTCTAGGGCGCTTACTTGATTTGTACACTATATTCACAGGCTGTGATAATATATAAATGCCATTAGATAAATGCATAGTCATTACAGTGACTCCATTCATAATGATATTCAAAGTAACATCCTTTATTAAAATTTCATAATGACTTTTGGCCAGAAGGCCTACAGAAATTATGTTCAATAAGAATGTTGGGCAAAAATGATAATCATTTAGTATAATGACATTTCTATTGAAAACTATTTCAAGAACTCCTAATGCCAGAACTGGAACTAATCTTCCATCGCCAACATTAAGGAAGCTTTCATTGTCCTCAAATCTTTTAGTGACTTGTAGTCCCTGCAATGAATTGCAAATGTTAAAAGGACTCCTGGTATCCAATACCCAGGTCTGATTATCATATACAGAAAAATTACAAGGTGTTATAATATAAATACCTTATTGAGAAACATCTTGCCCCTTTTTCTTCTTCGGTCTGTTTGGATCAAGTGTGGCAATGTAAAGAGGACAGTTCCTCTTCCAGTGCCCTTGCATCTTGCAATGAAAGCATTCAGCTTGATTTTTATCAACTTTCTTCTTCTGCATCTGACCCCTTATAGTTGTCCTAGCATGTTGCACCTTTTTCTTATTCTTTTTCTTCTTCCCTTTCCCAAAGGGTTGACGCCCTACCTTAGATCCTTCAACCACATTAACCAAACCCTTAGAGAGCTGGTTATCATTCTCAAAGTTCTGTAATAATCCCAACAAACCGTGGTAGTTGACTGCATGCTTTGTCATTCAAATAAGTAAGGAAAGGTCGGAAGGATAGAGGCAAGGAATTCAGGATCGCATCTTTTCCCAACTGCTCATGTAGGGGAAGCCGAGCTTGCTTAGCAGTTCTATCTTCTCGATCATGTACAATACATGATTAGTGACAGGAGATCCATCCCTCATTCGAGCATTAAAAATAGCCAACTAGTCTTGTGCCTTTCAACGTCGTCAGGTGTGCCGAAAGATTTATTCAACGCTTGAATGATTTTTTCTGGTTGAGCATTCTCGAACTGGTGACCGAATTCATCGTTCATTGCTGCTAGCATGATGCAAAGTACGCTAGTTCTATCATTGAGCCACTTCTGATAAGTGTCTTTCTCAGAACTTTGTGTTTGCATCAGGTATCTTTGGTGCAGGATTATTAAGATATATAGAATCCTCTCATGCTCAAGGATGATCTTAAGTTTTCTAAACCAGCTATTGAAATTTGAACCATTCAACTTGTCACTATCCAATAGGGACCTTAATGATAAATTAGTGGCCATTTTCTGCATAAGGAAAACTAAAGTTTATTAGTATATAAATTGATTCAGTCTAAAGACTTGGACTTTAGTCTAAAGATTCTTCCACTATTTGTTTAAATTGGCAGCCTCTACACCCCAATTCGAAGAATTATTCTTAATTCTTTAGCGGGCACTAAGATCTACATAGACTACATACATGCCCAAGTGAAGCTTGGCCAACCCATATGCATCTAAGAGTAGATTCAAAACCAATTATTTCCCAAACAATTCTTAGTGTTCAGTTTTGCCCCATGTACCTCTTCAGCAGGCATGGAGTGCCTCCACTGAAAGTTCTGGTTAGGTCCAACCATTAAATGATATAATCAGTGTAACTATCAATAAACAACCAAGCCCGAGTGAAGCTCGGCTCACCTGACTGTCTATTTAATAGTTACGCTGACTTATCTATAATGAATGATAATTCCGATGGTTGACAAGCACCAGGCATGGAGTGCCTCCAATGATTGTCAAGACATCGGACTCATTATCACCCACCTTAATGGGAGGCTATGATCTAATTATCATATAACTATTCATTTAAGGACCTAATAATTTTAGAGGATTTTATAATTTGAAGACAAATTGACTAATCAAGTTCTCCCACTAAATGTATGAAATGGGTAGAATGAAACAAGATTAAGTCAGGTTAAGTGGCATCTAAATCAGTTAGACTGATTTTCTTACATGCATGGGTCAACCCGAATCAGGTAAATGATCTGAATCATAAATGGTTCACCACATTGACCAGGTGAGTGAGATCGATGGGAGGGATATGCCATTAACTCGTTAAAGACGCATCAATACGAGTAGCTTCCAATTAAAAACCATTCGATCGTTGATCCTAGAGCAACTTGTCAACTCACCTTGACATCATATGGTTAACCAATTCTGATTTGACCATCTAAGAGATTCATGCTCAACCACGGAGCCTAATCTACTTTCATTTGGTTTAATCAAAAAGAAGGACATAATCAACTACAACTATTGTTTGATTTAAAGCATTCTTAACCTAATCTATTTAGATTTGTTCAAATACTCTTTTAGTCCAGTTGATTTAAACCTTAGGGTCTAACCCTTTATGGACCCGATTTAGCTAACCCAAAAGATTAAATATATTTCATGTTTACATGTAATATATTTCAATCATCACATATATTATGTTACTACTCATAATTCCTATATTTAGATCATATCTAAAGAGATTATGAATTAACATTTGACATTCAAATTAGACTCTCATAAATATTTGTATGTTTCATAACATAGACATCATGCCATCATATATCATATCTATGTTTTATACTAAACATGTGAATATCATGCTTTTATACAACATCAATATGTATCAAATATAAATATCTTTTGAGAGTGGGTGTAATCTATGTTTTGATGCATAAGCTTAATTTAAATTATCTTTGGATTGAGCATCAATGATAAACAATAGCACGGCAATATGTCACAGAATACCTTATTGAATTGGTAATTTGGATTTTCAATCCATCTTTGACCATATAGCTTTGCGATTAGTTTTAGTCATAATTACACAATTAATAGAACATTAATTTACATGCAATAAATTAGATCAATAAGAAACCATTGCTCTGATACCATTTGTTGGGAGAGTTAATCCCCGAGGCATGCATATTTTAAAATTTGATAACAATTATCAATGCAAAAATTTAAAGATTACATATTAATCTTTCTAACATGCATCAAGATCATATCTTTGCCTTATATTATAAGATCGATCTAAGTATGCATATAAATTAAATAATTAAGATCATATCTTAATCTTCAAGATGATAAGTCATACTACTCATCTTGAAGCCTGCCTTAAGATCTAAGGATCAAATCACTCACCTTAAGAACAGTAGGTAAATCCTTTGTGCTCTACAACCATTCAATCGTCCAGCCTCTAGTATTGTCCACGTGAAGCCCCCGAATGATCGGATTCCCGGGAGTGCTAGCTCGCGGAAAAAACAATTTTGCTGATCTTGAATTCTTCTACTTGAATCTTCCTCCAATATCCACCAAGCTTTTGCTAACACTAAAATCACACCAGAATTTTCTGTTCTAACTCTTAGAACTGTAACACTTGATTCTAACTATTTAGAATTTTTAATCTCTTTTGATCTTGTGTTATTTTTTTATCTAGTGAGTGATGTCCTCTATTTATAGTTTCATATTAGCCAGCCTATTGAATTCTAACATTTAGAATTTCGTTATTTTGTAAAAACCAAAGAGACATTAAATTCACACACTTATCAATGCATGAAGAGTTGTGTGGAGTGCTCTTCCAAAGAGACACATTAATTCACATGCTTGTCAATGCACACAGAGTTGTGTGGAGTGCTCTTCAAAAGAGGCATATTAATTCACACACTTATCAATGCACGGAGAGTTGTGTGGAATGCTCTTCCAAAGAGGCACCTTTTAGCAAAATTTATTTTTCTTGAACTTGAGAATCATTTGAAGAAGACTAAAAGTTATAAATTAAATTTTGCATGAGAATTTAATTTCTCATGAGATGAGATTTTAGTTATCTCATCATGCGAGAAAACCTTTTTCACACATGGGGTTTGAATTTTTGGTTTTAAGCTAATTTGAATTTATTGGATTAAACCAATATAGATCATGATCCTAGCCCAAATCAAATTTGGCTAATCCTGAATCTATTTAAATCCAAATCAAATCTAATTTCAAATCAATATTTGAAATTGATTAGTCCTTCTAGTAGACTTAAACCAAATTGAATCTTATTTACTTGTACTTAATCCAATTGAGATAATTCAATCAATCAAATTGTTTAATTAAATCATATACGATTCTCAATCGTTGATCAGCAAATAGATCATCCTAGGAAACTTCTATCGTATGACTCTCTAGATTCTAACCTAAGCCGATAGCATAGAAATAATTTTCTATACTAATCGATGTGCCCATCTAGCAATGGAACCCGATGTCCGGATAGGTCGAAGAGTTGCCGAGCAAACTCCAAGAACCCTAAGAAATAGTTACCGTATAATTCATCCTCTTGACCACAAATGCTAAGGATGGCTTAAGAGCCTGTCAACTCTAAACAACAAATCCATAAGTGATTTCAATTTTAGTGATCATGTGACTTTCACATGAAGTGCCTTGGCCAAGGTCTTGCTAAATTGAAACACAAGCATTTCTCCTTTTAACGGGATAGGTCAAATTCCATCTTGATCCACAACTGACTACCACAAGTACTTGACTGCACCCAGTAACCTTTCGTAGCTGAATAGAAATCCAGGTGGTTCAGCACCTAAGTACAATGAGTTTCTTGCAAGCCACTGGTTGTGATCTTTAGGTCTGAAGGATACTTATACCTATATCTTCTCGGATTAACTCTTGACAGTAGAGTATCCGGAAATGAGTCACGTTCGGTGAAATGTACTCATACACTTTCACCTGTATGTCATACCAGTGTCTCTACACTCCTTGGTTAAGAGGACAACCAACAAATATGATATACAACGTCCTATAATTGATAGTACTATGGCCCTGTCATAGTATATCATTTGGTCGCGAACTCTTTTAAGGACCTTCAAAATAAATCATCCTTTATCGTGAAGGAAGATCCTGAGGGCTTCATTACTATTAGGAGTTTTAAGAAGATGTTCTCGTAATGAATAAACTGCCAAATAACTTTTATTAATATATCAATTTATATATAATTTATATCAACACAATCATCAAATGATTAGCTTTAGGATACAATTCCCAACAATCTTGTCCTCCGGAAAGCATCTGTCTCCAAACCACTGGAACAAGGAAAGTTGTCTCCGAACTGGGAAAGCCCCTATCGAGTGGCGGAAGTCATCGGGCCCGGTACCTATAAGCTCTAGGATCTGAACGGGAAATCTATTCTCCGGACATGGAATTCAGATAATCTCCGTATATACCATCAGTAGGGTACGCTTTCTATAACTTGCCCCGTTTACAGTATTGGCATCTTGTTTCTATGATCCACAGCATGATCGCTACAATCATTTTTTCCAAAAAGTCATAATGAAAAACAGATGCTGCTTACTAATTCTCGGCATGACCGAGCTGCCTCCTTGAGCAGGAAATCTTTGTACGGCTAGGAGCCAAGTGATCTACAAACCTTTGGTCGGATTCGGATAGCTTACAAGCCCTGACCGGGCCAAACGGCATAAAAGCCTCGGTCGAATTGGGGAGCTTACGAGCCCCGGCCGAACCGAGTGATCTCCAAACAGTCTCCAAACTTCGGCAGGGCCGAGCAATGTTTCCCGCGCCATGGCGCCACTAGGTATACACTCTGATGTTCCTATAGCCTTGTCATGCTCGAGTAGCTCCCCAAAGCCTCGTCATGCCCGAATGGCTCCCCAAAGCCTCGGCCAGAGCCGAAGTGCATCTCTTATTATCAAAAGCCTCGGCCAAAGCCGAAGTGCAACTCTTATTAACAGAAACCTCGGCCAAGACCGAGTGATATATCAGAACCCTCGGCCAAAGCCGAATGGAATTTCTTATTAATCTTTGAAGCCTTGGACAAAGCCAAGTGGCCCCAGTGATTCTGTAGTAACAGCAAGGCCGATTGATTTCTCAGACATTTTAGCGCAACTAATACATTTTATCATACTTCAGCACAAGTAAGCAATCACTCTTTCTACTCATTAGAAGAGTTGTGCAATCTCTCCTCCTTAAGGAAAGACCTACTTAGCCCCTTTTTATCGGGCCGTGCCTATCTTGTGAATTGGTAGGGTTGTCCAGGCTTCCCTCTGACTTGAACAAAGACCAGTGCCTCCTCTGAAGGGTGTCAAACACTATGAAAATGCCTAATGAAGGCAGTGCTACCCAAGCACAATCGAAGGTTTACAAGCCGAGCATAACTCGGTAAGCCTAAAATGGATAAGACTGCATAGTCACGCCAAAAGGGCAAAGCAAACATTTGAAAACAGAAAGAACAAAAAACTTTCTTTATTCCTTAATCGATGAGAAATACAACCTCTAAAGAGGTATTACAAGTGCACTACAGCGCATGAAGTAAAAACAAATGAATTAAAAAGCAGCTTCAGCCTTTGGTGTCACTGCAGCATCCAAGAAATCAGAGAATCATACGACTCCAATTGAGTCGCTGATCCCTCGGACGTACAAGCCAAAAGACCCAAGCTAGGCCGAAGACCTGTGGATGCCGATGCTGAGGGCTCCTTCCCCCGATAGTGGGATGCTGGGCTGCTAGCCGCTACCCAGAAACATAGACAAGGGACCATCAGACCGACACCTCTCGTCATATTGGGTCCCTCAGTTCATCCTGTGAGGGGAGGGGAAATTCATGTAACCCATGGGGACTACATGTGCTTTGCATTTCTGGTTGTCCCCATGGCGGACCACAAAGGACACATAGGAAAGGCGTATGTGCGCTCCCCATATGACCTATGTGGGTAACCCGTGCGCTCTCCATATGACCTCTGTGGGTAACCCATGCGCTCTCCATATGACCTCCGGGATACCTCCTCTGAGGATCATCTGCTCTTCACAACTCCTCCATCACCCCAGCTATCTAGGTCAGGCTGACCTCGAAAAGGGAAACAACTCGACATCTCCACTCTTGGCCTCAAAGAAAGGATATGGACATATCTCTGAGTTATGAAGAGAAAAGGCTTTGAAAGGTGCTTATGCACCATCTGCTCCCCCCCTTTTTTATAAGCAGTTGGGCGAGAGCGGCCATTAAGGAAGTAACCCTTGAAATTCGAAATGGCAAAGTCGTGGTGCCACGTGGCGCACCGGGACAGGAAGATACACATCAGAGCGCGCCAAGCTCACCCCTCAGGTCATTATGGAAGGCAGAAGATCTCCCCACGATCTCGAATCGGGAGCCTTAAATGCGGAAAAAATGCCTGCAAATCTTCGAGATATGGGCGAGCCTGGGAAATCCCCACTGAAAGAGACGTCCCCCAATGAAAGTCGGATGCTTGTCGCCCACGCAAAGCCAACTCACCTTGAAAAAGACAAAGCGCTGGCGGAGCAATAAAAAGGCACAGAAGCCAAGTACTCCTCAATAAAGACACGTTGCCCCTGCGACTTCGATAAAAACCAGGTTGATATCTCCTACTTGGCCCAAAGCCGAACCATCTGTTATATTTTGGCCTAAATCGAGACATCGCTTTTTGCTTCGATTCAAAGCCGAGATAGTCTCCTTACTTTGGAAAAAACTGAGGTATCTCTTTTTGATTCGGTAAAAACTGAACGTTCCCTTATCCCCCGGTCCAAACTGAGATAGCTACTCTCGCCCCAATGCTAACGGGACGCTCCTTGTGCTTTGGCAAAACTGAGCAATATACTACACTCCGACTGGAACTTATGAGTTCCCTTACCTTGGCTAAAACGGGGACACCATACCGTAGTCTCGCCAAGATCACCAGAGATCCCCCAAGGAGGTGGTTCGTTCGTAAGACTCACTTGATGAGAACGAACATTTCGAAGATGGCAGCGAACACAAAAGTTGCAAAAATTCTTTTTTATTCATCATAAAAAGAAAATAAAAAGAAAAGAAAAAGACACACGAGCCCTCATTGGGGCTTATCGTCTTCACCGGGCGCTGTCGAGCTCTCCCCACACCGCAAACTTAGCTCGGCGGTGAGAATAGCAATTTGTTGCTGGAGAGTCACCACTTGCCCTTCTAGACGACTGTTGATTTGATGAAGGAGCTCGTGCTCCCTCGTGGAGATGGCCAAGTATTCTTCGACCATCTTCCGGAGTTGGTCGTGGCCCGCGAGCATCAACGACAAGTCCTCCCTATCGATAGTTATCGGAACACGGCTCCAATGGGGCCCCCTCGCGGAGGCACCTGCCCCCCGTGGCCATTACCTGGTGCTCCAGTAGACCCCCCTTCATCTTCAGAAGCCATCCTGCTATCCTAAATTTTGGGAGGTCAACAGGAGAAGTGATTAACGATGTCATCCCCCCATCCGTATTTAAACTACTTCTGGCGGGTATTTCGATCGCCTGGGCCATCAACTCAAATGCCACTATCACGGAAACTCGCCACGCATCACTACCTCAGTGGGCGTTCGCAGGAAACAAGAGTTGCACTCGCTCGCCGAAGAGGATCAATAAATAGCAACGAAGCGCTCAAGAGGCGTCCACTTCTTGGGATCAGACTCCCTTCGATCTGCCGGACTCCTTCGAATTAAATATCCTCGAAATAACGTGGAAAAAAGGAAAAAGGCACATAATAGAGACAAAGGAAATTTTTAAATTTCATTGAAGTCTTCTATAGACGGCCAACAAAGAGAAAAATAATACTACAAAATCTGAACCGATCCTCAGTTATCAGGGCACGGGCCTGACCTCAGGGGCATCAACGGCCAGCACTGGAGAAACATGGCTCGGTCCACCCACTTCGAAGGTGGCCGATCGATGAGCCTCAGGCGCCCCTGCGTCGCTCGAGTGGCTCTCCCCCTTTTGACCAGCCACACCCGAGTCTACAGTTGCATCAGCCCCCAAGAGGGCATCTACACCAATATCCGAGACCTCTTCATATTCGGTCTTTGTTGATAACTCGGTCCCTAGGGTCCGCACGTCATGACCCTCCACCTCAAGGAAAGAGAGGTCCCATTCCAGGTGCTCCCGAGATATTCTGGCTCAAACCTCCTCCACGCCGAGCTGGAACGCCTCAGCATATCGCATCCTGTTCACCCCGAAGTAGGGCGAGTTGCCTTTCAGCCTCAGCAACCTGATTCCGAAGTGAGGCGACTTGCTTCTCGGTCTCAGCGAGCTGACCTTCGAGCTCTAAGCTCCTTCGGTGACTCGATGCCAGCTCTCCTTGCAGGGTCTCTAATTGACTTTGGCCCTCGAGTTTCACTTTCTCCATCTGTAAGCACAGGATTAGTCGGTGCAACAATGAGAAAATAGGGGAAGTTAAAGAGACGATATCGTACCTCCCCCTTCTGTCGGGCTATTCTCTCAGTCAATTCCTCGACCTCGCCGAAGGCCCTCAGCTTATCAGCCTTGACCTGCTCGATCTTATCCTTGAGGTCATTGATTCTCGACTGCCTATTATTAGCTTCTTCCCTGGACTGGGAGAGCTCATCGTCGAGCTTGGCTATTTTCTCCTGATGCCATTTGATCCTACCATCCCTAGCAATAACGCAATGTTGTAGCTGCCGGATCTTCTCCTCCGTCTCGCCAAGCATTCTATTCAGGCGACTCCTCTCCTTGGCAGCATCTTTCCTTAGCCTGTCCCGACTCTCGTCAAACTATTCTTAACAGTTTCCATTTCTCCAGCATGCATAGATCTGATTTGTAATAGCTCCTAGAATGCTTCGTCATACCTCGTTCGGAGCCCACGTAGCTGCTTAACTTCGAACCTCAGCCTGGATGTTTCATGGAGGGCGGCCTAATGCAATCCCCTCACCTTCACCAAGTTCTCGTTGGCGACGTCCAGAACTCGTTCAAGTTTGTTAGATGCCTCCGCTCGCAACCAGAGCTTGGCACTGACTCTCTTGGCCTGGACACTGGCTCCTATTGCCAGGTTCAAGCGCCAGTATAGTGCCTGGTGATCAAAGCGCTCTATGAAACAAAACACAAGTAAGAAAGCGCAATCAAGTCAACTAGAAGGCACCCATTACTCTGGGACAGCAACTCACCTGGAAGGCGTAAGACTTAGCGAGCTCCATAAGGACGGGGTTGTCGATTTCAGGGAGGAGGTGGACATCCTTCGCCACATTCCGCTGACCAAATGCGGCATCGATGAGATCCAGATCCGCAAACTCATTCACCGAGGGACCCGTGCTCAGGTACAATGCCGACCTCATTAGGGCAGTGAATGCCGCCTCGATGATCGAGTCCAAACTACGGGCTGCACATTCGAAGGACCAGTCCGGACAACCTCAGGCTGAGAAGCCTTCAACCGCCTAGCCTCCTTCAGTAAAATTCTGGCATGGGATTCCTTGGATACCTCAACCAGCCCATGCGCCAATATCCCCAAAGCCTCAGTGGGAGAAGCTTCGGTTGGAAGATTCTCATCTTGTCCTCCCCCCTCGTCCAAAGGTTCTCCTCGATCACCAGCATCTGCTCCTCCCCCATGGGCTCCACCGAAGCCTCGATCCTCTCACCAATTCCTCCAACCTCTTCCGGAGGAAGCTCTTCAGCAGGAGGCTCCTCTCGAGCCTCCGCCACCGTTGGCCCAACATCACCGCTCCTTAATCCTCCGAATGAGGCCCTTCAACGATAGGCTCATCCTGAGCCTCGGCGGCTACAATCGCCCCTCCATTTCTCCTGCCGAAGCTAGAGACATCTTCTCACTCGAGGAGGGAACCCCTGGGATACCGACCTCCGCCGAACCTGGCAATAACTCATCTCCAGAAGAGGGGACTGCCAGACAAGCCAACGGAGCCTCATCCGAGTTGTCCACTATTTCCACGACCGAAGGATAAGGGATCTTAACGATCCTCCCCGAGTCCTCTGCTCTCTGCTCCTCCGTCGCGACTATCACTTCTTCCCCCAACTGAGAAAATCCCTCTCTCACCGCCGGCGCTCCCACCTTCTCTTTCTTCAGTGACAAGGAACATGGCTAACCTTGACTCGCTCGGCCTCCGATGAGTGCTCTTCGGAAAGGCAAACCTTCTTCTCAGACTTGCGTCTTTCCCCACTATCGATCTCTCTTGGGCACTTGCCCAACTCCTTCTTATACGGCCCACCAGCGCAGATCTCTTGGCTGTAAAACATAGTGGGCAAACGATCAAACTGAGATATACTTGCTCAAATGAAATCAATAGAAAGGAAAAAAAAAAAGGAGAGGACTTACCTTGTGTGTCAATAGGGCTAAGCCCGGCGGCGAAAAGAGCCTCCTCCGATAGTAAGTCATTAGCCAAAAACACTCGGCCGTCACGAAGGACCTCTACGTCCTCCTTCTCCTGTTCGGATAAAGCTGGATGCACTTCTATGTTCCTGACAAAGTTTTCTATCCCTGCGGGAAGTCGGAGCCGATGTTCCCTCAGCAATAAAAAATTGGACCTTCTACTCCTTTATGGACGACGGCTTTTCCATTATCGTCTTGAACGATCTCCGAGGTCTGATATAGGACCACTCCGAGTTCCTCCAGACATCAGATAGTAACAGGCATGGAACAGGGGAAGAGTTGCTGTTACCTGAACCTAGCTACACATCGAGATAAACCCGATAATGCTGCGCCAGCTGTAGGAGCCACCATTGTTGGGCAAATGTTGTAAAACCTCATAATCTCCTTCACCAAGGAGTGAAGGGGAAACTGGAGGCCTGCCTTCAGGCTATCTTCATAAAGAAAATCCTATGCTCCAGTTCCTGCGAGACCCTATGCTCGGGTTTCGGCAATCGCAAAGGACATCCGAAGGAACGCCATACTTCTGGCGTATTCTTCCCAAGTCCTCGGCAACAATCTCCGAAACATGTCGCTGGACTCACCATGCTGCTAGGTCAAAAGGGACACCGAATGGGGTTACAAAAGAAGCAGAGGAACGAAATTCTCCAAGAAGAAACGAGAAAGCGCTGCAAACAGGAATGGCGCTGCTTCAGCTTGCTTTCTGTTGGGCCTGGTGTGGTGCTATTAAGGCCCAGGTGGCTAACTTGTATTGGGCTGGGTTTGAGTCCAAGGGTTGAGATTAAATCAAGTCACGGGTGTACACGGGCTGGGGATTAGTTTAATCTCATTGGTTTAGTCCATGGGAGTTTTTTGTTGAGTCTGGGCCTGGCCCACTTCGTGGATGTATTTAAACTCTAGTCTCTAGGGTTTGGATGGAATAGAGAACAGATTCTTTTCTCCCAAAAATTCCCTTCTCTCATCATAGGGCGGCAGCCCTTTCTTTCTCCTCCCCATCTTCCTCCTTTTTCAAGAAGTAAACCTAACAGGATTAGAAATCCTTAGTTCTAGTTCTTGTTGAACGGGGAATCCCATTGCTATTCATCAAGGTCTAAACCTAACAGGATTGAATCCTTAGTTCTAGTTCTTGTTGAACGGGGAATCCCATTGCTATTCATCAAGGTCTAAACCTAACAGGATTAGGATTAGGAATCCTTATTCTAGTTCTTGTTCAACAAGGAATCCCATTGCTATTAATCACAGGTCTAAACCCTAACAAGTGGTATCAGAGCCTGGTTCAAGGAGTAATCTGGAGGCCTTCAAGGAGTTGAAATAATTTCAACAGAATCTCGTCAAGGTACTTCTCTATTTTATAAAATTTATTTTTGTGCTATTTTTGGAATTGGCCATGGGGAGTAGCATAAAAATAGAGGTTGAGAAGTTTGATGGGAAGGGAAGTTTCTCCATGTGGAAAGTCCGGGTAGAGGACCTCCTTGTGCAGCAGGGTTTAGATTTGGCTTTGGAGGAAAGGCCAGATGGGATGACAGACAAGCAGTGGATTTCATTGGAGAAGAAGACATGTTCAATGATCAGGGGCTGTCTGGCGGATTCAGTCCTCTATTCAGTGCTGGAGGAGAAGACCCCGAAGGGACTCTGGACGAAGTTGCACACCCTCTATATGGGGAAGAATATGTGCAACAAGTTGATGTTGAAGAAGCGCCTCTACAGCCTTCGGATGTCAGAAGGTGGAGATGTGCTGGGTCACATCCAGATATTCGACCAGATGAGCAATGAACTTCTGAATGTCGGGGTCAAGATGGAGGAAGAAGATAAAGCACTTCTGCTTTTATGTTCAATGCCCACGTCTTATGACTCATTGGTCACAACACTGCTCTATGGGAAGGAGACATTAATTTATGAAGATATTGTCTCGGTGCTTCGGACGAATGAGCAGAGGGAGAAGATGACCAAGGAAGCTGTTCCCCAGGAGGGTCTATCAGTTGGGGAAAGGACAGGCAGAGGTAGGGGCAGGGACAGAAGTAAGTCTGGAGGACGATCAAAGTCCAGGAAAGGCAAGAGAGAGCTGAAGTGCTATAAGTGTGGAGAGGTAGGACATTTTAAGAAGAATTGTCCTAAGTGGAAAAATCAGAAGGGAAAAAGGAGGATCTGAGTCTGTGAGTACAGTTGCAGATCAGGAGGTGGAGGATGATCTCTTGGTTGTATCAGATGATCACAGGCACAGCACAGAGATGTGGACCTTGGATTCAGCCTGTTCTCATCATTACACTCCCAACCGGTCGTGGTTCAGTACTTACACAGAGGTTGAGGAGGGGAATGTGACTCTTGGAGATAATCACCCTTGCAAGGTGGCAGGTATTGGCACAGTGAGGGTGAGGATGTTTGATGGTATAGTGCGCACTCTTACCAGTGTGAAGCATGTTCCAGAACTCAAGAAGAATCTGGTATCACTGGGGTACTTGGAGCGGACTGGATACAGCTTCAGCAGTCGTGCCAGGAGTGGAGTTCTGAACATCTCCAATGGAGCCATGGTGGTGATGAGAGGGAGGAGGCT
>UESW01003918.1:1467674-1561703 GCA_900491605.1 Calamus simplicifolius | reverse complement strand
TTTTTAAAAGAGTTTAAATTTTTGAAAAACCCAATCCCCCCCCCCCCCCTCCCTCTTGGGTTGCTATCTGGACCAACAGTAAGAACATATTTGAATTGAGTTTTGAGATTTGAATTGTATAAATCATTGGATAAAATTTTTAATTCATGGGATAGTTAAGAAAAATATTTGAAATAGAGCTATTGAAATTTTGTTGACTATCACTCTAATTAAAGAAGTTGTTTAAATTGTTACTTATGCTTTAATTAGTTATGCATATAATCAATGTTTTTGTCATCATCAAAAAGGGGATTGTTGACCCAATTATTGATTTTGATGAATAACAAAAATCACATGAGTATATCTCTTATGTCACTAATGATTTTGATTAAATGTTTCAAAAATTTAAATATTTAATTAATCAAAATTTAAGAAAATTAAGTTTGAATCTTTGTCTAGTGTCTAGTGTTAAGTTTCAAACATTAGGTTTGACTCTAAATGGATTAAAGCCGACTCTGGAGCGTATCGAAATAGTTTGGCACTTTGGCACGGATTTGAGTCGACTTTTGCAGTGATTAAAGCCGACTCTAATCAAAAGACAGAGACTCTCATTTTTGCATCAAATTAGAGCCGACTCTTGCAGAGAATAGAGCCAACTCTAATGATTATACAGACACTGTGTTTTTCGAGGGTTCATTAGAGCCGGCTCTCATATTTGTTAGAGCCGACTTCAGCACGTAAAGATGTCAATCCCATGGAAAGCCAGAGCTGACTCCATAATGAGCAAATGTTACTGTTTCGAGTATCCCGACTTAGAGCCAACTTTAATCTATCAAAGGTGGATTTCAGAAGTGTCAGAGATGACTCCAACGGTTATCTTTTCTTCAATAAACCTCAATGGATCTTTTCACTTTCGTGTCTAACTCCTTCTCAAGTACTTTTAATGGCTAATTTTTATTAAAAGTGGATTTAGAGAAGATTATAAAAGAGGAACCATTCGACCATTTTGAAAAAATAAGAAGGACAAAAAATAAAAAAAAAGAGGGAGAAAAATCAAAAAGAAAAAAGCTCAAATCCAAAATCTATTATTCGAAAAAGAGTTTAGAGAAATTCAAAGCATTCAAAAGCCTACTTTGAAGGATTTCCATCAAATTAAACGAAGAAGCAAAGAGTACTAGTTCTTCAAAAGCCTCTACATCAAAGATTCTTCCAAAGCTTCAATCCCAACTTGAGGAAGACATTTCTGAGGAAAAGAAGAAAAGAAGAAAAGCCCAACTTCAAAAATCTTCTAAATCAAGCTCTTTTATTTCTATCTTGTTTATATTGCTTATTTGCTCATTTGAGGAGCTTTATATCTGTTGTAACCTTACTCTTATTACATTTGATTGCATATTCAATTAGGTGATTGAATCAGGGAAGGCCGTCAAGCCTTGTTCAAGGTAGATAGCTTGTGATAGATTTTATGCTGGTGAGCCTATGAAAATCGGCTAGATTCGTTATGATCCCATTGTAAAATAATAAGTTTGAGTTGTGAGCTTGTAAAACTCTGCTGTAATTAGGGTGATTATAGTGTGAGCCCAAGATTGCTTGGGAGTGGATATAGGTGTAGCTAATACCAAACTACTATAAATCTTTGTGTTTGTCGTGCTTGTCTCTTCTTCTCTCTACTCTATCTTTTATACTACTCTCTTTTGCATTCTTAGCACCACACTCACTGCATATATCCTTGTACACTATAACTTTTTAATATTATTTAAGAGCTAAAATTTTTAAGAACCAATTCACCCCCCCTCTTGGGTTGTCATCTGGGCCAACAACTAGGTTCTCATTTTTCAGGTTTAAAACATACACAATACTCTACTAAACATAATGTACCACAACTAGGTATTAATCTCATTATATTGGCTCAAAATAAACTTTCATTGCTAGATGAGAAACCCACTCACCTTAGCAGTTACTCTTTCAACTGGTACTCAGCTCCGGTATTTTGGCTTTCTGGAATAACCCTCTTGACCTACGTCAACATAAAGACACAATAACTATTAGGGTTACCTGCACACAAGGTTTTTTCTTCGAAACCATGCATGCATACATGATCTAACCTCTGATATCTCATTATTTTCTTCCATCCTTTCTCTATTCATGTTACCTCTGCTTTCATCTTATAATATAAGAATCTAAGGAAAATCTAAAACCATGCAAGATCTAGGGAAGCTATAGCTTACTTGGAGCCAAGCATAAACCCCAAGCTTCTGTTGGCCCAGATGGCAACCCAAGAGGGGGGATGAATTGGGTTCTTTAAAAAATTTAACTCTTTGAAAATATTTAGATTGATATGAAGGTGCTTAAGTGAACGGAATTAATTAAAGCTAAGCACAAATAGAGAGAGATAAATGCACGACAAATACAAAGATTTTATAGTGATTCGGTGTATCCAACACCTACGTCCACTCCCAAGCAACACTTGGGTCCACACTATAATCCCACCGATTACAGTCGAGTTATTTTACAAGCTCACAACTCAACTTGTTGTTTTATCCGGGATCACAATGAACCCAGCCGGTTTTTTCGGGCTCACCAACAAAAAACTCAAACCACAAGCTAACCTTAGCTTGTCCCGAGGTATACTACCTCCACTAATTCAATCCTCCTGATTGAATTAGCAAACAATAATTTAAAAATAAAGTTTACAATACAAAATAGCTCCTCAAATGAGCAAGTATTCAATTTAAATAGATAAGGATTAGAAAAACCTGTTTGAAGCAATTTGAATGCAAGCTTTTTTTCTTTCCTCTTCTCTTTTGAATGGTTGAATCAAGCTCCGGCTCTGATTCTTCATAGAAGGTTGTTGTAGAGAAGCTGAGGAAAAAGGGCTTTTGAGCTTCTTCTTTTCTTCTTTGTAAATCCTTCGAAAATGATCTTTGAAAGATTTGGATTTCTTTTGAATCTCTCTTCAGAAGATGGATGTGGATTCGGTGATTTCTCTTTGAAAATTTTCTCTCTTTTTCACTTAATTTTTGATTTTTTCTATTTCTTTTTCAAACGGACGGTTCCCCTTTTTATAGATCTCTTAATCCAAGATTAGGTGAAAAAAATAGCTGTTACAAAGTACTTGGATTGCTTCTACACAAAGAAATATAGCCGTTAGAGATTAGATGGAAAATATTACCGTTGGAGTCCATTCTGACATTTAAAATCCATTCCTGATAGGTTGAAGTCGGCTCCAACTTTGCAGGTGTCGGCTTCAACTCGGGTTTTCAAAAATAGTAAATAAAAAGTTTGTTGGGGAGTCGGCTCCAAAAAGTGATGTGTCGGCTAGCCGCATCCAAGCGTCGGCTCCCGAATCTAAGGGTGTCGACTCTGACGATGTCTTAAAAATACACTCTTTGTTCTCAGGTTAGAGTCGGCTCCAGAAATTTCAGGTGTCAGCTCCCGAACTCAAGGTGTCGGCTCCAAAAACTGACGCAGAAAGCACTTCTCTGTATCTCATGTTAGAGTCGGCTCCAGAGTTTCAGGTGTCGACTCCAAACCATGCCAAAACTTAGAAATGTTCTGATACGCCCTGGTGTCGGCTCCAGACACTGTAGGTGTCGACTCCAAGGTCTGAACTTAAATATTTTCTATTTAAAAATTAATTTAAAACCAATTTTGTGTATCATTTGAATAATTAAACATTCTTAATACCTGAAACACTTCTCAAATTTGTCAGAAACACAATGAATATACTCATGGCTTTGTTAATAATCAAAATCAATAATTGGGTCAACAATCTCCTCCTTTTTGATGATGACAAAAATATTGAGTATATGCATGATTAAACAATGAAAGTTTCAAAACAAATTTTAATTTCTCATAGTTAAGCTCCCCCTGAATGAGGTAGCTCCCCCTATGATACTCAAATTAACATCTTCTCTTTCCTTATCATTAAAACTTATGTAATTAAGTTCATTCAATGCTTGATACCAATTAATCAAATTCATTCAATAAGTTCATTCAATGCATATACAATTATCTTCTCTCTCCCTTTTTTTTTGTTATCAACAAAAAGGTTAAGAAAAGATTCGATTAGCTTAAAGTTTAAACATAAGAAACAATAATCTTGAATAGAACAATATTAACTCAAAATCAAAGTTCAACTATGATATTCATTGAATACTCAAAACTTCATTACAAATTTCATAAAGTTAAATACTTCATTACATCATACTTCATTACATCATTCAAAAAAAACTTCATTACATCAAACTTCATTACCTCATACAACAAAAAACTTCATTACATCAAAGATTCAAACTATACTTCAAAGACTAAGTACATCAAAAAGTAAATCAAACAACAAAAGCAAAAGAAACATCAAAATCTAAGGAGTCTTTTGAGTTCTTCTAAATTTTTTCCATTTCTTCACTTTGAATCTTGATAAATTCATTCATCTTCTGTCAATAAATGCAGATGCCACTGTAATTTTCTCTAGTAATTCAGCATTGCACTTAGAGTATACATCAGAATCTCCTCCTATGTCTTTAATTTCTCAAATATATGCATAAGATCAGTCTTCAAGGCTTCTAAAGAAGATCCAAAGGATGATTCAATCTTGCTTACTCTCTCTTCTAAGAATAAAACATCTCTCTTAAGCTCATTAGACTACCATCTAGCTCACTCTTCGTCTTAGCTTTATGATCCATAAATAAAGATTTTAACTGCTCCATCTGAATTTCAGAAAAGCCAACAGAGGCCTGAGTGAATGAAGTAGAAGCTGGTGCAGGTGCTGGAGGTGCAGGACTGCTGGGGCCAGATGAAGTATGTCTCACTGTAGGCTCTGCATTGTCCATCTCAACTGCCCTGTCATTCATGCTTCCTTTCCTCTCCTAGTTTCTATTGATTTTAATGAATCCCATCCGGTGTAGTGTAGCTTTATTGTAGTAATCAGTGTCTCTTAAACTTTTCATGGGCTCATTATCTAATATGTTAACTCCTTGGCTCTGGAAAATAGTGGTCAAAATCATGCCATAAGGAAGGGTGGATCTCTTCTTTCCTCCAGCTTTGGCCATATACCAAATAATCATACCCGGAAGGTTAATAGGTTGGCCGATCACAACAACATCCATAACTAGAATATCTCTCTCAGAAACATACTCAAAACGACCGGTCTTAGGAAACAAGATCCTACCACAAATATTGTGTAACAATCTAAGCTCCAAGGGCAATTGGTTAGCCCTAACCTCTTCAAATTCAACAACATTCCTGCCAAGCATTCTAGATAAAGCTGCTCCTCTGTCACTATAAGCATTGGCAGTAGGTCCAGCAACTGGAATATCTAACAGTCTACCCAAAATCTCGGAGGTGAGGTGAATCCTTGTTCCTCTCACAAAGCTAATTAAACCTCCATCTCCTCTAGATAAATTCAAGTAAAAATCTTTAACAAGAGCAGGATAGGTCGGAACATCCAAAGAGCATACCTTCTCCCATCCCATATCTTTGATTTGCTTGCCTAAGGAGAAGCCCTCATCCTCAAAAATCCGAAGTTCACCTTCCTACTCATTGTAATCACCTTTTCCGCTAATAAATCTACCTATGGTGAGGATGGACCTGGAATGGCACTGGGCGTGGGGATGAAGACGAAGAATCTAAGCTGGGCGATGGTTGAGGAGCCGGACACCTCTCACTCCTCTTTCTTATTGCCACGAAAGCTCCAAAGATTGATCCCCTTCGCTTTGGTGCCATTGAATCCTAGGGAATAGTGGATTTGAGAGATTCTAGGTTTTGAGAGGCTTAGAGAGAATTTTGGAAGAGATTGAAAATGATTGGGGACGAAAAGGTGTCAACTCTGCCCTAAAATAGCTAAATTGGGTCTACAAGGTGTCAACTCCCGCAAAGTCAGGTGTCGACTCCAAGTCGCTAACTTCCAGCTGCAACATATTCAGCCTCAGCAGTAAATAATGCAACCGAATTTTGCTTTTTCCTAAACTAAAAGATTAAGTTACTTCCTAAAAATTGACATGTACCACTTGTACTCTTTCTATCTAATTTACATCCAGCATAATCAGAATCAGAATAAGCAATTAAATTTAGTGTTGAGTCTCTAGAATACCATAATCCTACATTTTTAGTTCCACTTAAATATCTAAGTATTCTTTCTACAGTAATTAAGTAAGATTCTTTAGGTTCAGACCGATATCTAGCACATAGACAAACAGCAAACATAATATCTGGTCTACTTGCTGTTAAGTAAAGTAGAGATCCGATCATGCCTCTATAATACTTTTGATCAACAGACTTACCATCTTTATCTTTATCCAATTTGCATGAAGGACTCATTGGTATTCCAAGGGGTTTGATTGATTTCATTCCAAACTTCTTGAGAAATTCCTTTGTGTACTTTATTTGATTGATGAAAATCCCCTCTTTATTTGTTTGATTTGTAGTCCTAAGAAGAAATTGAGTTCTTCCATCATGCTCATCTCAAATTCACCCTGCATTAACTTAGCAAATTCTTGACACAAAAGATTGTTAGTAGCACCGAATACAATATCATCTACATATTTGTACTACTAATAAATCTTTATCTTTTTTTTTTAAAAATAAGGTTTATCAACATTTCCTCTAGAAAAATTATTTTCAATTAGAAATTTGCTTAACCTATCATACCAAGCTCTAGGTACTTGTTTTAAACCATAAAGTGCTTTGTGTAATTTAAAAACATGATTTAAAAATTCATGATCTTCAAAACCTGGTGGTTGTTCAACAAAAATTTTCTCATTTATAAAACCATTTAAAAATGCACTTTTAACATTCATTTGAAATAAATTAATCTTCATATGACATGCAAATGCAAGTAATAGTCTAATTACTTCTAATCTAGCTACAGGTGCAAAAGTTTTGTCAAAATCAATTCCTTCTTCTTGATTATATCCTTTTGCAACTAATCTAGCTTTATTTCTAATTACTATGTCATTTTTATCTAATTTATTTCTAAATACCCATTTAGATCCTATAACCGAATGACCTTTAGGTCTATCAACTAAGGACCATACATACTACTAGTAAATTGATTTAATTCCTCTTGCATAGCTAACATCCAATTACTATCTTTTTCAGCTTCTTCGATAGTTTTAGGTTCAATTTGAGATACAAATGCAAGATGATTATTGATATTTCTCATTGATGATCTAGTTCTTACTCCTTGAGATGGATCACCTATAATCAATTCCTTTGGATGACCATAGGCATATCTTCAATCTCTAGGAAGATCTACCTCATTATGATTAGTATCAATAACATCAACTCTAGGAGAATCATCATCTTTAGCTTCTTGTTCATGGTCTGAAGATACATCTATATTTAATTTTTCTATATCTCTCTCAAGCAAATTTGTATCTTCCTCATCATCAATCTTTTCTGAACTTGATGTTCAAGACTCATCAAAAACTACATGAATAGATTCTTCTACAATTAAGTTTCTCTTGTTAAATACTCTATAGGCTTTACTCTGATGTTGAATATCCTAAGAATATGCCTTCATCAGATTTTGCATCAAACTTTCCAAGGTTGTCTTTACCATTATTATGAATGAAATGTTTACAACCAAATGCATGAAAATAACTTATGTTAGGTTTCCTATTATGCATAGTTCATAGGGAGTTTTCTTAAGAATTGGCCTAATTAGGGCTCTATTTAAGATGTAACATGTTGTGTTTATAGCTTCCGCCCAGAAGTACTTTAGGAGTTGGCTTTCACATAGCATGGTACGGGCCATGTCTTCTAAAGTCCTATTCTTTCTTTCTACGACTCCATTTTGTTGGGGTGTCTTAGGTGCAGAGAAATTATGATGAATGTCATTTTCAATGCAAAAATTTTCAAATAGATGATTTTCAAATTCTGTGCCATGATCACTTCTAAGAGACACTATGGTAGTATTTTTCTCATTTGTGACTTTCTTGAAGAATTTCAGGAATATCGAGAAAGTCTCATCTTTGTGAGCCCAAAATAGTACCTAAGTGAATCTAGAATAATCATCTACTATCATAAGACCATATTTCTTTCCTCCTAGACTAGTGGTTCTAGTAGGTCCAAAAAGGTCTATGTGAAGTAGTTCAAGTGGCCTAAAAGTGGAAACAATATTCTTAGATTTAAAAGAATTTCTAGTCTATTTTTCAAATTGACATGCATCACATATTCTGTTATTTTCAAAATTTAGTTTTGGAAGTCCTTTAACTAAATCCATTCTAATTAATTTTGAAATTAGGTGTGTGATTGCATGACCTAATCTACGATGCCATAGCCATCCAATCTCATTTACATTAGCATTATCAGCAACTAAGCAATGATTACTAGTAGACAAATTGTCTAAATCAATTAAGTATACATTGTCATTTCTATTTCTAATAAATACAATGCTATTGTTAATGGGATTAGAAACAGTGCAGATAGAACCTTCAAATGAAACTTTGAAACCTTTATCACACAATTGGCTAATGCTAATTAGATTATGCTTTAAACCATCAACATATAAAACATTCTCAATAAAGGTGGATGAAATTATTTGAATTTTACCAAGGCCCATAATTTAACCTTTGTCATTGTCTCCAAAAGTAACAACTCCTCCTCTTTTATTTTCAAGGATGATGAATTGATCCTTGTCACCCATCATGTGCCTTGAGCAGCCACTATCAAGATACCACTTTCATTTTGATCCTTTGGCCGTAAGACACTCCTGCAAGATAATCAAGTCTTATATTTAGGTACCCAAGCTTTCTTGGGTCCTTCATGGTTAGTCGCAATAAAAATTATTCTTTTGGAACCCATATTTTCTTATCTTTAATATTTAAATTTTATTAATTTTTCTAAAATTGCATTCATAAGATTTATGTCCTTTCTTGTTGCAATGATAACATGAAACATCATTCTTGGTTGTTTTCTTAATGAAGAAATTGTTTACAACTTTTTGTTTCATGTGAGGTCTATAACCTAATCCGGCTTTATCAAAAACTGCTTTTGATTACTTAGAAGTAAATTTAATTTTTTTGAGCTATATATGAATTTATTAACAATGTTTTTATACTTATCAACTTCTTCCTTTAAATTAATGTTTTCATTGGAAATTGATTCTTTTTCTTTTGAAAAACTTCTTTTCAGCTTTTAAATCTTGAATTTCAAGAGTTAATTCATTTTTCTCTTTAAGAAGATTTAAATTTTCTGTTTTCAAAGATTTTTTTTTTCTTTTTCAAAATTTTAAAGTCACTAACTAGCTCATTAAATGCCTCATATAATTCATCAAATGTAAAATCATGAGTTTCAGAACTTACCTCATTGTCATTTGTCATAAAGTAAATGTTTGCAACTTCCTTTTATTCCTCCTCGGAAGAGGATTCTTCGCTATCACTCCATGTTGCAACATATGCCTTCTTCTTCTTGTAACCCTTCTTTAATTGAGGATACTCATATCTGAAATGCTCCGGTTTCTTACACTCATAACACGTTAAGGGTTCTTTTTTTTGTCCTTCTCTTTCTCCCTTTCTCCTTCCATTTTTATTCCAGACCTTTTCTTATGGAAGGGTCTCCTTCTTTGCATAAATTTTTTAAATTTTCTAGCAAGGAGAGCTATTTCATCATCATCTCATCATCCTCACTGATGCTTTCTTCAATTTCTGCAGCCTTAAGAGCTATGGTTCTCTTCTTTTTGACCTCTTCCTCTTGATGTTGTTTCATTGTTAGTTCATGGGTCATCAACGATCCAAGTAGCTCCTCCAAAGGTAGAGCATTTAAGTCTTTAGCTTCTTGGATTGCAGTCACCTTGGCTTCCCATGATCTTAGAAGAGACCTAAGAATTTTGCGCACCAATTCAGAGTTAGTATATGTCTTGCCAAGACTCTTCAAGCCATTCACAATATCAGTGAATCTAGTGTACATGCAAGTTATTGATTCAGTTTGTTCCATGCTAAACAATTCATATTTATGCACTAAAATATTAATTTTAGATTCTTAACTTGATTAGTACCCTTATGGGTAACTTCTAATCTATCCCAAATTTCTTTTGTGAAATACAAGTAGAGATGCGATTAAACTCATTAGCATCTAAAGAACAGTACAAAACATTCATGTCTTTAGCATTGAGCTGAGCCAACTTCCTATCATATTCATTCCATTTCGTTTTCAGCTTAGGAATCACCATGTTATATACTCTTATTGTAGGTGTGTAAGGACCATTTACTATGATGCCCCATAGTTCATAGTCAAGTGCTTGAATAAAAATTTTCATTCTAGCTTTCCAATAACCATAATTTGTACCATTAAATAAAGGAGGCCGATTAGTGGATTGACCTTCTGAAAAAGATGATCCAAATTGAGCTGCCATTTGGATCTTTGACTCTTGATCATTAGATCAAATTTAAATGAGCATAAGCTCTGATACCAATTGTTGGCCCAGATGGCAACCCAAGAGGGGGGGTGAATTGGGTTCTTTAAAAAATTTAACTCTTTGAAAATATTTACATTGATATGAAGGTGCTTAACTGAACGGAATTAATTAAAGCTAAGCACAAATAGAGAGAGAGATAAATGCACGGTAAACACAAAGATTTTATAGTGGTTTGGTGTATCCAACACCTACGTCCACTTCCATGCAACACTTGGGTCCACACTATAATCCCACCGATTACAGTCGAGTTGTTTTACAAGCTCACAACTCCAACTTGTTGTTTTACCCGGGATCATAACGAATCCAGCTAGTTTTTTCGGGCTCACCAGCATAAAACCCAAACCATAAGCTAATCTTAGCTTGTCCTGAGGTATACTACATCCGCTAATTCAATCCTCATGATTGAATTAGCAAATAATAATTTGAAAATAAGGTTTACAATACAAAATAGCTCCTCAAATGAGCAAATATTCAATTTAAATAGACAAGGATTAGAAAAGCCTGTTTGAAGCAATTTGAATGCAAGCTTTTCTTCTTTTTCTCTTCTCTTTTGAATGGTTGAATTAAGCTTCGGCTCTGATTCTTCACAGAAGGTTATTGTAGAGAAGTTGAGGAAAAAGGGCTTTTGAGCTTCTTCTTTTCTTCTTTGTAATCCTCCGAAAATGATCTTTGAAAGCTTTGGATTTCTTTGAATCTCTCTTTAGAAGATGGACGTGGATTCGGAGATTTCTCTTTGAAAATTTCTCTCTCTTTTTTACTTGATTTTTTGATTTTTTCTATCTCTTTTTCAAATGGACGGTTCTTCCTTTTTATAGATCTCTTAATCCAAGATTAGGTGAGAAAAATAGCCGTTACAGAGTACTTGGATTGCTTCTACACACAAAGAAATATAGTCGTTAGAGATTAAGTAGAAAAATATTACCATTGGAGTCCGTTCTGACATTTGAAAATCTGTTCCTGACAGGTTGGAGTCGGCTCCAACTTTGCAGGTGTCGGCTCCAACTCGGGTTTCCAAAAATAGTAAATAAAAAGTTTGTTGGGGAGTCGGCTCCGGAAAAGTGATGTGTCGGCTCGCCACATCCAGGTGTCGGCTCCCGAATCTAAGGATGTCAACTCTGACGATGTCTTAAAAATACGCTCTCTATTCTTAGGTTAGAGTCAGCTCTAGAAATTTCAGGTGTTGACTCCAGAACTCAAGGTGTCGACTCCCGAACTTAAGGTGTCGGCTCCAAAAACTGACGCAGAAAGCACTTCTCTGTATCTCATGTTAGAGTCGGCTCTAGAGTTTCAAGTGTCAGACTCCAAACTGTGCCAAAAACTTAGAAATATTCTGATACGCCCTGGTGTTGGCTTCAGACACTGTAGGTGTCGACTCCAAGATCTGAACTTAAATATTTTCTATTTAAAACTTAATTCAAAACCAATTTTGTGTATCATTTGAATAATTAAACATTCTTAATACCTGAAACACTTCTCAAATTTGTTAGAAACACAATAAATATACTCATGGCTTTTGTTACTCATCAAAATCAATAATTGGGTCAACATCTTCCCTTTTCCTTCCTCTTTCTTTCTCCTTTTTCTTCTTCTTCTTCTCCTCTCTTTCTTTCTTTTTCTTTCTCTCTTTCTTTCTTTCTTTCTTTTCTCTAGCTAAACCCACGATTTCCTTTTCTCTAGTGACTTGGGGACCAAGTCAAGGATAACTTAGAGGCTAAGGCATTGGAGAAATTTCCGTTTTACCCTCGCAAACTCTTAAAGCATACCTTTTGAAAAACACGTAGCTTACTCATAACCATAATATTTTGCTCTTAGATTTTTTTTTTCAAATTTTCCTTAGTACAATTAGCAATTGACATCATAGTGTTTTTCTATTTATCCTTGAACATATAATTTTTAATCAATTTATAAGCCAAATTATTATTATTTATTTAAATCGATACTTTCATATAATATTTCTAGGAAGAGACCATGTCAACTCGAAAAGCTCAATTTTAGGAATCCAACAGTTCAAACGGCACTCAATTCAGACTTAAAATGAAATAAATATGAAATTTTAAAGATTTAATTCAGAAAATCTACGTCTTAGAGTCGGCTCCGGCAAATCTTGGAGCCGTCTCTAGCAGATCTTAGAGTTGGCTCTAACAAAATTAGAGCCGGCTCCAGCAAGAAGCAAAAATGCTGACCTTCTGTTTTTCTTTAGAGGACTCCCTTTCTGCAGGAGTCGACTCTAAAGCATGCCAGAAGTTCAAAATCGTGCCAGTGTCGACTCCTCACCAATTAAAGTCGACTCTAATTGCTAAAATGCCACTTAAGGGTAAAACTCAAACCAAACTTGATTTTTCTTGTGATTTAAGCCTATTAAAATTCAAACCTCTCAAATTCTTAAATCCAAATCATTGGCACATAAAAATATTCATTTACACCATAAACTTTTTCGTTTTATATTTAGCAAGCGGCCAACACACCCATATGTCATTGAAACTATCAAACTTTCATTATAAATGAAAATATCATTAATATTACCAAAATTACAAGATTTTTAGGATGTTACAATAATGTGAGTATGTGCCTGCATCAACACTTTGCCAATCCAATTAGAAATTTTTTACGTATAAGCTATCGTAAATCATCAATGATCTTAGATTTAAAATAATATAATTAATTAATAATTTATAAATATATATTTAAAATTAAATAAATATTATAAAATTATAAAACAAATTAGGAAAGTTTCGAAAATATGCTTGATTCTATGAAAAAAAAAAAGTAAAGTCATGTCTAATTTTACTTTTCAATCTCTTCTCAAGGCTGATTTAAGCTGTTAATGTCAATCATTCAATCATACTTCAACTTTGAAAAAAAGTACTTCTAATCCTATCATGTTGAGAGTCATTAGTATCAACTACATTATATAGAAAAGAATATAAAATATTAAAATATTAACATGTAAATAATCTAATTGACAATTCATGAAAAATATAATATCATTTAGATAAAATTTTAAATTTAAAATAAACGAAATTACAAATATATCTTACCTTCATATTAAAGAACTAATTATGATTAGTATTCAAAACTTATGCATTTGTAGCAAATATTATTTTTTGGATCATTTTTTGTTACTCATGACCCAACAAGGTCCGGCACGAAAATTTTTGGATCATTTTGAACTTGAATTGTTTCCAGTTCAGATAAAACATAAAATTCCAATCTTAAATTTTTGGTTGGATTTGAGTTGGATTGACAGGTCAAATTAAATTTTTGCCGCCTCTACGTACTAGCAATCTAAAGAATGCATACAATGCTAAGAAGAACATTGATTGCAATCACTTTATCTACTTTGTGCCAAAAACTAAATTGTCAAGAAGATATCACTACTGCACGATAAGAATTAGTTCCTAGATGATGATATTTGGGAAATATCACACATATGAAATTACTAGATTAAGTAGCATAATAGTTTACAATCTAGAGCCTCAAACCACATCAACGTGCAGGACCATTATTAATTTTAGGACTGATTATGGCATCCCTGGATTAATGCTGGGTTCAACTGCATCCCTTTCACTTCTTCCTCCTTCTTTTTTTTTTTGGTACAAGCGGATAATCATACTAGTCTAGTACGAATTATCCCAGATAGGTCAGAATACAAAATTTGCTGTAAGACAGAGGGGCAGGGGTCACCCAGCCGCCAAATCCAACCAGCAGCATGCTGAGCCACAAAGCTGCTATCCAATCGGCCGCCGAGTTGGCTTCATGCTAGATATGTCGAATCCGGACAGAACCAACTCTCTGTAAAATAGACCATGTGTCCCTGAGAATAGGAATACTGGGGCCGTTGAAAATATTCTCCTTTCTCAGCCATCGGATAACCGTCATCGAATCACCCTCGATAACGAGACGATGAGCATGGAAGTGCTGAGAGGCATAAGAAATACCTGCCCATGCTGCATAAAGTTCAATCATAGGGACAGAGGAATCAAGGATGCCAAAGCCACCCGCAGCCAGCATATCACCCTGAGGACCACGGATGATAAACGCAGACCCAGCAGCTCTGCCACGGACACTCCCATCGAAGTTGATTTTGATAAACCCTGGTGGGGGGGCTCCCAGGAAATGAAAACCGTATGCCGGTTCGCTGCCGAAGCAGCAGGGGAACCCCAGAGGCCAGAGGAGTCAAGACCAACAGCATGAAAAGCTTGGGCATAATCCGCAGACAAAGATCTGATCCTACTAACAAGCCGATGTGGAGAGGTAACATCATCGGAGAAGATGAGGTGGTTCCTCGATATCCAAATCTGATAAGCCGTGATCGCCCAGAGACCTTGTTTATGCTGGGAAGCCCTCCGGAGATCAAGAAAGAAGAGGGAGCATAGGGATCCCGAACCACCCACATTATAGGAGTAACCCATCATCTGCCAAATCAACCTGGCTCGTGGACATATGAAGATCGCATGATCCGTAGTCTCATCCTCCAATCCACACAGAGAGCAAGTCGGCTGGATAGGCAAACCCCTACGGGAGAGCATGACACTCATCGGAAGACAGTCCCAAAGAAGCTTCCAGATGAATACCTGGACCCGGGGAAGAGTAGGAAGCGACCAGATCCAAGCAGCATCCTTCGTGACCAAGGGCTGGGGCCTGAAAACCTTCATAAGATCCCTAAGAGGGGCTTTGGAAAGACAAGATCTCTGCCAAACTCTAGCATCCGTCGAAGGTCCAGAGGTGAGAGGAATAGATAAAATCCGCCGAGAGAGCTCATCACCAAAGAACCTGATCACTCTATCGGTATCCCAAGAAGGGGGATCTAGAGAAATCAAATCCCTAACCTTCAGCTTGGAGGGGACATCAATGTTGATAAAAGAAGGCCACCGAGAAAGAGGGAGCTCAGATATCCAGGAGTCCTGAATCACATCAATGGAATGACCATCTCCAATCATCCATGTAATTTTCTTAAGGATAGACTCACCATATTGACATACCTCCTTCCAAAAGAAGGAGCACCCCCTGGGCGGCCCAATACACTCCCCAGGCTTCCATTCACCATACCTCGCCCGCATAAGAGAACTCCACAGACATTGCGGCTCCAGAAGGAATCGAGAAGCATGTCTGGCCAGGAGGGCTTGCCGTCTGATCCTCAGAGATTGGATCCCGAGACCACCTTCCTGAATAGGCATACATATCATATCCCAAGATAATAGATGAGTGTCGTGCCCATCTTGCATGGAGGCCCAAAGGAAGTCTCTGAAGATTCTCTCAATCCTCCAGGCAAGTAATAGGGATGGCCGCATTCGAAAGCAAATAGAGAGGCAGAGAGGAAAGAACCGATCGAATAATGGTGACTCTGGCCATCATAGATAGGCCGGTAACCTGCCATCCCTCAATACGCTGACGAACCCTCCTCTCTAATCAGCAAAGTCAGAACAACGAGGGCGTCTACCGGTCATGGGAATCCCCAGATACATAAACCGGTCAGTCTGAGTAGAGATACCCAGCAAAGTGATAATGGCTGCTTTAATAGACCTGGAAGTCTTCGGGCTAAAACAGATGGAAGATTTAAGATAATTGACCTTCTGACCCGAGGCCTGACAATACCGCTGCAGAATAGAATCAACAGAAACCGCATTTTCAATAGAGGCCTGACCCAGGATAATGCAGTCATCAGCAAACATGAGATGAGAGACAGAAGGACCGCCAACCCCATCCATAAAAGGGACAATCGCCCGATCACGTTGAGCCTGATAAAAAGCTCGGGAAAGATCGTCCGCGGCCAAAATGAACAACAAGGGGGATAGAGGGCAGCCCTGACGTAACCCTACTGAAGACTGGAAAAACTCAGTCAAACCCCCGTTAATAACCAAAGCAAAGGAAGGCCTCTGAATACAAGCCATAATCCACTCAATAAACACCCCGTCAAATCCAAACTCCTGAAGAGAGCTTTGAAGAAAAGCCCAACTCAGTCTATCGTAAGCTCTCTCCATGTCAAGTTTGACAGCCATAAGACACCGTCTAGCTGGGGCTCTCTGCAGATCATGCATAAACTCCTGAGTAATAAGGATATTATCCGAGATAGAACGCCCTCTGATAAAAGCCCCTGTTCAGCAGAAATAATACGGGGAATCACCTCGCAGAGACGGCTAGCAAGAAGGCGGGCACAGACCTTATATAAAGTAGTGCATAAACTGATTGGCCTGAAGTGCTGAGGAATAGAAGCATTAGTGCACTTAGGCACTAAAGTGATAAGAGTCCTGTTCCAATCCTTAGGAATGAGTTTAGATTGGAAAACAAGCTGGACCGCCATAACAACCTCCTGCCCCACTATGTCCCAATAGTGACGAAAAAGAATGGAGGGAAACCATCAGGCCCCGGAGCCTTATCCGGACCAAGATCCCAGAGTGCTCGACGAATCTCCTCCACAGAAATTGGCTTGACCAGCATAGCATTCTCCTCAGAGGAAACTTTCCTGGAATTATCAACCTGAATAACCGGAGCACCCACAGCAGTGGTCTCAGTCCACCTAGTGCGGAAGAAATGGAGAAGCTGGGACCGAATAGATTGTATATCATCCAGGAAATGTCCCTCTTCATCGACCAACCTCCGAATCTTGTTAGCAGCCCTCCGACGGAGTGTGACCTGGTGAAAAAATCTGGTATTGCGGTCCCCTTCACAGATCCACTGAATCCTGGATCTCTGCCTCCAAAACACCTCCTGCTGCCGAAGAAGGGAATGGTGCTGAGCAAGATTCTCTCGCAGAAGGGAGAGATCAGAGTCCAAAAGAAGTCCGTCGTGGTCCTCCTTAGCCTGAAGAGCACTGATAGTGGCTTCGACCTGCTCCACTTGTCTAACCAGATCCCCAACCTCCTGTTTATTCCATCTAGACAATCTACGACTGGTCAACAAAAGACGACGAGATAGCCTATAAACAGCATTACCTCTCACAGGTAGGTGCCAAATCTGAGAAATGATTGTGCGAGCTGCCGAATGGAATGTCCAAAACGCTCGAATTTGAATTGCTTTCTCTGATGGAGCTCAGCCTCAGTAGATATCAAAATGGGGCAGTGATCAGAGGCGATCCTAGGGAGATGAGTAACAGAAACTGCCGGGTACATCTGAGTCCACTGAGCCGAGGCAAGAGCTCTGTCCAATCTCTCCCACACACGAGCAGTCCCTGCCGATTATTACACCAAGTAAATTGGGGCCCCGAGTACCCCAAATCCATCAGCCCAGAAGAACCAATAAAGGACCTAAATTCATTGATATCAGCTGAGCTAGTAACTCTTCTGCCTCCCCGCTTTTCACTAGCCTCAGTGATACAGTTAAAATCACCAGCAATAATAGAAGGAAGACCTCGATCAAGGAGGGAAAGCAGCTCGGACCATAGGACCCGTCTCTCCCGGTAGTCCGTACTGGCATAGACCGCCGAAAGGAGCCAGGGATTAGAGGTCCCTTTCGTGACAACTAGGCCAATCTGCTGGTTACAATGATGAAAAGCTTCAATCGTAACAGCTGAATCACGCCAAATGGCCAAAATACCACCAGACATACCCACAGCCTCCACTGCATAGAGGACCAAGACCGGGCAATCTGTCTCCGAAATCGTAACAAGGTATCCCCCGACAGCCTGGTTTCAAGAAGAACACATATATCAAAATGATGTAGTTGAAGCAATCTACCAAAGGAGGACCGAAATGAGGGCTTACTAGCACCTCGAACATTCCATAATAAGATCTTCATAAAACTAACTGGAGGTAGAGGGGCCCCCCCTGGTCCTCATCCATAACATAATCTGAAAGGCGCCCTACAGACGGGGTGCCACCCTCAGGATAATGTGATCCATGAGTCTGCAGAGTACTGAGCTAGGTATAGTTTCTACAGACCTGTGGGAATCTACAGTTGATAAGGAGTCTAATCCCTGCCCCATAACAGCCACAGTGGTGACCTCACTGCCCAGAGCAGCGGCCCGACGTCCGGAGGGCTCAGATTTACTAGGTGAAGAAGGGATAAGGTCCACTTTACATTTGATATTAGAGCTCTTGCCTTTTCCTTTTTTCTTTTCCACTCTAGTGACTGATCTTGGGGGCAGACTATCAACCGGTCTGGCCCGCTTAAGGGGACCCGAACACCCATCCCTGATTTCCACTTGGCCCCCTACATTGGAATCAGATCCCAGAGAGGCAAATGGATTGGGAGCTACATTGAGAGAAAGATCAGGGACTGCTTCCTGATTGAGACTCTTCTTCCCAGCATATGATGCCTTGAAACCGGCACGCACCAAGGAAACCGGCACGGCCACTAAACCACCACTGTTTGTCTTCCCCAGCTGAAATTGATTAGCCGAGGCACCCAGCAGCGACGCAGGAAGGCGCCTCCGAGCCAACTTCATCGGAATCTGCCATCCTCAGACACCTCCAGCGATGAAGAACCGGGTTGAGGAACAGGGCATGGAGAAGAAACAGGGCGAGAAGGCTTCGATACAGAAGAATCAGCTGCCGGGGAGGCCTTCAGCATAGATCTCCGTTGACGAACGGCCGCCATCCACGGCCCGAAAACAGGGCCATTGTCATCCACCTCCGCATCAGACGAGGATGCCAGCGAGCAGGATCCAACCAAATGCAGAGAACCACACTTGGGGCAGATTCCTTCCACCGATTCGTAGATGAATTGCTGCCAAAACGGCCCCTGAGTCCCCTGGATTCGGGTCCCTGGACGCAGTGGGCGAAGAAGATCAACGCGGACGGCCACCCTGGCAAAGCCGCCTCGGTTCTTCAGCTGAGTTGCAGAATCAGCTCCGAAGAAGCTCCCCGCAGGCTCCGTTATCATCCTAAGAATATCCTCACGCCAGAACTCCATCGGGAGATTAGGCAGTCTCATCCAAATCAAAGCAGAGGAGATGGAGTCAGCAGCCGGGAAGAACTCCGATTTCCAGGCTTCCATCCCAATTATCTGGCCATTAACCACCCACGGGCGATTGAGAACCAGCTCACATGCTCCCGGGTCTTCAAATCAAAAGATATAGCACCGGAATGAGAGGCAGATTGGGACGATAGAACCCGAGATCCCAGCTCTGCGGAATTCCCTGATATAGGCTTCGGCCGGAACCCACCTCATGAAAGAGCGGGCGAGGACTGCCCTGAGCTTCCATTCAGACATTTCTTCTTCCAACAGCATCTCTGGGACTTGGACGACGGCCGGAAAACAGGCTTCAAGCGTCGCAACCTCCGCCGGAGAGGGAAACGACTAGACCCATTTAAACCCCTGCTCAAATCCCCTTCTTCTCGAAGCCAGACCTCCCGCAGCTCCATCGGAGGCCATAGGGAAAACAAGAGCCACACCACGAGAGCACGGATGAAGAGAGAAACCCAGACGGCGGAGATCGCCGGAGATCAGGCGGAAGAAACGGCCGGATCCTGAATCTTAAAGCAAAGGAAGAGTGCTTTAAGAACCGGGCACGTCAAAATCACTGTAGCAAATCCCCTGTATCTCCGCCACAGCAAGATGAAGTCGCCACACCTATCCGCCAAAACACCACAGCTATCGACGAGGGAGAGCAAGACTTACACGAAAACAACAACGAAAATCGCGCAGAAATCGTACGGAAATCGCTCGGAAATCGCCAGAGCAACAGCCTCCACCCACTTCTTCCTCCCTTTACTTGAACAAAGGCATAAAAGAGAGGCAGACTTCTGTTGATCTTTCTATACCAAAGTCTTTGGATGTCATAATTGCTGATGAAGGTGCCACCTAGCTAGCTTGTTAATAAAACTCTATCAACAATTATACCAAAGAGCAAGACCAAGACTAAAACTTTTCCTCCTCTTTTTCCTTTTGTTATTCTGCTATCATGCCTCAAACTCATTGCCCGATCGAGTTGGCTAGATGATATACTACAAGAAAGTATGGTATTTGTGGCGAACCTATTATGGCGAAATATTTTCGTCGTTATAGGTTTATTTATAACGACAAAATAAAAATTAAATTCGTCATAACAATTATTTATTACGGCGAAATACTTTTTCGCCGTAATAAAAAGACTTATTACGACGAGTTTAAAAAATCGTCGTAATAAGTCCACATTTTAATTTAAGATTTTAATTTTTTTAATTTTTCTTTCTTTTTATTACGGCGAAATACTTTTTCGCCGTAATTAAAAGACTTATTACGACAAATTTTATAATTCGTCGTAATAAGTCCACATTTTAATTTAAGATTTTAATTTTTTTAATTTTTCTTTCTTTTTATTACGGCGAAATACTTTTTCGCCTTAATTAAAAGACTTATTACGACGAGTTTAAAAAATCATCGTAATAAGTCCACATTTTAATTTAAGATTTGAATTTTTTTAATTTTTCTTTCTTTTATTACGGCGAAATACTTTTTCGCCGTAATTAAAAGACTTATTACGATGAATTTTATAATTCGTCGTAATAAGTCCACATTTTAATTTAAGATTTTAATTTTTTTAATTTTTTTTTCTTTTTATTACGGCGAAATACTTTTTCGCCGTAATTAAAAGACTTATTACGATGAATTTTATAATTCGTCGTAATAAGTCCACATTTTATTTTACGATATTAATTTTTTTTTAATTTTTCTTTCTTTTTATTACGGTGAAATACTTTTTCGCCGTAATAAAAAGACTTATTACGACGAGTTTAAAAAATCATCGTAATAAGTCCACATTTTAATTTAAGATTTTAATTTTTTTAATTTTTCTTTCTTTTTATTACGATGAAATACTTTTTCGCCGTAATTAAAAGACTTATTACGACGAATTTTATAATTCGTCGTAATAAGTCCACATTTTAATTTAAGATTTTAATTTTTTTAATTTTTCTTTCTTTTTATTACGGCGAAATACTTTTTCGCCGTAATAAATATACGTATTACGATGAAATTAAAAATTCATCGTAATATAGTAAAAAAAATCTTTCATACGGGACCTTATTACGACGAAAGTTAATTTCGCCATAATAAGATCCCCTTAATACTCTGTGAAACCCTCGCGCGATTTTTTTTCTGTGAAACCCTCCTCCTGCCGTCTTCCCCCCGAGCTCGTCTCCGCCGTCTTCCCCCCGAGCTCGTCTCCGCCGTCAGCCCCCGACGCCGTCAGCCTTCGAGCTCCTCTTCGCCTGTGGACGCCGAGCTCCTCTCTGTCAGCCTTCGGACGAGGTGAGAAGAAGGGCTTTATAAAACCCTCTTGCTCGCGATTCTTGTTTCACTTGGATTTTTTTTTTTTTTCGATTTCTCTTGTTTTCTGATGATTTGGGGGGTTTATAAGGTTCAATTGAAAGTTATTACTGGTAATTTATTCATAGCCTTGTCCTCTCTCAAGCATTCTCAAGAATTATATGTCATGCTTCATGAATTATATGTTATCCTTCTACTTGGAATAAAAAGATTTTATATTTGAACTTGGCCTTTAACCTTCAAAGCTTCGAGAAGAAAACAACTTTTCCTTTGCTTTCTTTCTTTCTTTCTTCATCTTCTAAGAGAAGAATCACCAAACAACTTAACTTATGCCCAAATTATGGAACAATTCTATTAGAATTAAACCATAATACCTTCAAACCCAGATGCTGATTCAATTAATCTGTGAGCAAATTGAAACCACATGACCCTCAAATCTTAAGGGTAAATTTGTAAACTGAAATCATTAATTATTTTCAGTTCCCATGAAAACCTCAAAGAAAGACAATCTTACTTCTTAACAATAAGATATCAAAACAATTGATTGATAGTTTGTAAACTAAATCCATCTAGGATGCCCCTTTCAATACTGATCAAAAACAAATTTCTCTAGGTACTAAGAATACTGGAAAAAAACATCATGCAATCGGTTTCATCTAATATTAAGCTTTTGGAATTGTGCAAAATACAAGCATAAAACTTAACGTGGTTACCTTAGATAATGGGGGAAAATACAAGCTCTTAATGGCTTTAATCTCACAGACAGGAAACATGCACTGGCAAAGAACAAAGGAATTATGATGGCTTTGAAAAGCTCAACTATACCAAAAAGGTTCTGGTATACAAAAGTCCCTCTCAATACATAAACGACACCATGCATGATAACTAGAGCCCCTGTCCTCGACCCAAGGGGTTGAGGTCTTCTCGAAAATAAGCATACAAGTTTTGATGGACTTGTAAGACCATTAGCCGGTTGAAAATCACTTAATCAGTAATGCTAAGCAAGGAATAAAACTACAAGAATCGGTGATTTATTATGTGAGTTAACAGTTAGAATCGTTTCATAGAGGTGAATGAATACGTAGATTTGATTGAAGTCTCATGCTAGTGGCAGCAAACTACCTTAAAAGAAAGCTTATAATTCAGGTGAGCTTCAAACCAGATAATCAAATTTCTCTTTATGTATTCTACCATTTGATCAGACAACCAAATCTCTCTAACATAGCATCTTCTTCTTTCATTTCAAGAATGGCAATTTTGACAGCTAAGATGGAATTTCTTGTTGATTGCAATAACTGATGCACATGTTAATCTGCTAAATCATTTCTTGTGTATTGTATATCAAAGCCATGCATGCAATTTGACAGGCTAGAAGATTTAAAAATTCAAACATCTCAACAAGCATTATGTTTTGGGTTTAATTATGATGCTTATATAATATATAGATATATATATTGGGCAATTGGGCTTCAATCTGGTTTCCTATCATTCAACCTTCCAAGGCTTTTGCTCATTGCCCTCATATCCTTGAACTTCTCATATTTTATGGCACTATTCATATATACAACTAGAAACATGGTAGCAAAAGCTTTCGTTTTATAATAACTCAGGAATATAACTACAATATCTATAAGATTAAATGGTAGACCATACAAAAACTCACTTGAGAAGTTATTAGATAATCTAAAGTCGACAAACAAACACTAGAAATAATTAGCAGTTGACTGTCAAGGTTCAAGATGCAATCAAGATAAGAGATCTTATAATGAAAATAACCTAAGATCCCAATGACATAAAATGCCAAGGCAGAAAGAAAGCCAGAAAGAGGCATCCAGCTTGAGTTGATGATAAGAATAATCATCCAAGCGCAAGAGAAATTTGGACAAAAATCTTGAAATTCATTGACTAAGAGGGAAGCAAAAGATAAAAATGTGAAGAAAATGATTTTAAATTTTGCCTAAAACTCAAAAACCAAAAAGGAAATTTTTTACTCCCTGTCTAATTGATCTGAAATTGGAATATACAAAAGTTGCAACCAAATCTAAATTACAAGGCCCAATTCATTATAATATGAGTAACAGATGACATTTTTTATTATTATTTCTACTCTATTAAAAAGTGTTGGAAAGATTTTATTTTAAATCTAACTTGGAGTTTTGTGAATTTCAAGAAGATATGGAAGTGCTGCAACATTTCAAAGAGATTTTAGATATAGATTTAGCCATGGTTGAAATTTAAATGGGTTGCAATTTTAAGTATTGAGACGACTATTCTACCACCATCCCAATATTCCAATTAGAGTATCATTTTGTTTATGTATCTTATTAGCCCTATTGACTCAAGTCTTGTGCCACAAAGTTAAGCTTGAATGATCATATTTACTCGAGTATGTTTTTATATCTTATAAGCCATATTTACTTGAGTCACTTAGTCCTGTGATTTCTTGTATATTTTGTTATTGCTCCTATACGGACTTCTTTTGCTTTTTCAGCTTTAAGTTCATAATTTCACAAAGGATGAAATTTAGGTGTGTTTCGCTGGGTGTTTGTCATTCAGTTTCCTAATTAATAAACAATATGTGGATGACCATCTGCCTTTCCACTTAATGATGACAATATGTATTGCTTGTTAAGTGAGATTGGTGTGCACATGTAGCTTATTAAGTGGGGAACCAGATGGCAAACACTAGCAGGTTGTTCTTAAGTTTTGTCCTTTCACAAACTCCATATATACAGCTTTAATTGGTTCCAAAAGTTCTTCAGGATTTTGGTGTCTTATGCATGGTTATCATGTTCTTTCAGATATCCATATTCTCGATGAACTTCGTTGGCCTATTGATCTGTTGAATGAATTAAATTGATGTATATGTGTGTATTGTTATTCTTAATCGTTGTTGCCTTTTCATGCTTGCCGTTTCTGCATAGATTTGGTCTCTTTTCTTTATGACTTCTGTGCATCATGTGGTAATTATATTCTCTTTCACAAAATCATTCCAGAGTTCCAAATCTGTACTATTTTCCACTGTTTCTCTAATTTTAGTAGGAGGGTGGTTTAAAACCGTTGTTCAGCTCTCTTGTGCTCCCATAATGACGGGATTAAAACCATCAACTTAGTGAATTGCCCTCACATTGTAGGGCTTTTCAATGAGAGTAAGCAGGGAATAAATGTAGGAGGGAGGGGATTTGTTAAATTGCTATGTTTTTTATGCCTTTGATTTTAAGAAAATTCAGCATACGTAATGTTTGGATTCATGATGTTATAGTAGGACAATTCACTGAATAAAAAAAGGGAAATTTTATCACTAACATATCCTTGCAACAAACAGCTATTGTACGTCACCAACGATGCCGATTGATAAGAGTTGGATACATAAGAAACGAAATTGTCCAGAATATGATGCCGGTATTAAGAAGTTCATAGAAAAGGCAAGGCTTCATGTTAATGAAGAAGGGAAGATACGTTGTCTTGTGTGCGGTGTTATAATGGCAAATGGCATAAGCCTGATTTAGTTAAATTACACTGTATGTTAAAGGGTTTCTCGAAGACGTATCAGACGTGGTATTTTCATGGAGAACAGTTTAGAAGCAATGTCTCAGATGAAAATGAGAATGAAGATGATGACCCAGAAAGGGAACAAGATGAGATGGTCGAAGCATTGCAGGACATCGCTGGCCCAAGTGGTGCTCACACTGAGGTTGGCAATGATGATGACAATCCGATGATGTCTGACCATGAAAGGACCGATCACAGTAAGAAATTGGATGATCTTTTCAATGAGGTGAAATCCGAGCTTTATCCTGGATGTGAAAAGTTTTCTTCTTTGACATTCTTAGTGAAGTTAATGCACATTAAGGTCCTCAATCGGTGGACAAATAAGTCTTTCAATATGTTGCTTGAACTATTAAAAGAGGCATTTCCGAATGGTACTAGAATACCATCTTCGCACTATGAGGCCAAAAAGAAGATGAATGAGTTAGGTTTAGGCTACGAGAACATACATGTATGCAAGCATGATTGTGCTATCTTTTGGAAGGAGAATGTCTATTTAGAAAAATGTCCGGTATGCAACGAGCCTAGGTACCAAGTGGTTAAAGACAAAGGTAAGAAGATACCTTATAAAGTTATGCGGTATTTTCCACTCACACCTCGTTTGAAACGTCTATATGCCTCAAGATATACAGCTGAAGATATGAGGTGGCACTATGATAAGCGACCGATCACAGATGGGATGTTACAGCATCCAGCAGATGGAGAAGCATGGAAAGATTTTGATCAAAAGTATCCTAATTTTGCCAGTGAACCAAGAAATGTAAGGTTAGGTCTTGCTTCAGACGGATTCAATCCATTTGGGAACATGAGTAATGCATACAGTATGTGGCCCATCATTTTAGTACCTTATAACTTGCCTCCATGGAAATATATGAAAGAGACATTCTTTATGATGTCGTTGCTTATCCCCGGTCCTAAATCTCCAGGAAGGGATATGGATATATTTTTAAGGCCAATAGTGGATGAACTTAAACATTTATGGACCGAAGGTGTTGATGTATATGATGCATCTACCAAAGAGAGTTTTCGGATGCACGTAGCTGTTTTATGGACTATAAATGATTTTCTAGCATACTCGTTATTATCTGGTTGGAGCACAAAGGGTTAAAAGGCATGTCCAGTTTGTAATGAGCAAACCTCATCCAAAAAGCTGAAAGACAAGATTTGCTATATGGGACATCGCCGTTACTTGCCTATTTATCACAAGTGGCGAAATAGTAGACTCCATGATGGAAGTAGAGAGCATGGAGTCAAACCAAAAATGTTGATCGGAGAAGAAATTTTAATGCAATTAGAACACATAGCTGCTGAACAGTCCGGAAAGCATCCAAACAATAAACATCGAAAGCGAAAGCGTGCACCAAATGAGTTGAATTGGTATAAGAAGAGCATTTTCTTCGAGTTGGAGTATTGGTCATCATTAAAATTGAGACATAACTTAGATGTAATGCATATTGAGAAGAATATATGTGACAATGTCGTGGGAACTTTATTAAGCATCGAAGGTAAGACAAAAGACACATATAAAGCAAGAGAGGACCTGGCTTCAATGGGGATCCGAAGGGAGTTGTGGTTACAAACTCAAGGTAATAGAGTTTATAAGCCTCCTGCATCTTACACCTTAACATTAGATGAAAGAAGACAATTCTGTAAGTGGCTAAAATCTGTGAAGGTGCCCGATGGATATTCTTCCAATATTTCAAGGTGCGTAAATGAAGGTGATGGAAAGATATCCGGCTTGAAGACACATGATTGTCATGTACTACTTCAAAGATTGTTACCTATTGGCATTCAACCATTCTTGTAGAAACATGAGAGTAGTACTTTAATTGAGCTTTCTAATTTCTTCCAACAACTTTGTTCAAGGACATTGTATGTTAGGGATTTGGAGTTGTTACAAGAGCAGATTGTGGTGATCTTATGTAAGCTTGAACGAATTTTCCCACCAGCATTTTTTGACGTTATGGTGCACTTATCAATTCATTTGCCTTACGAGGCCTTATTTGCCGGACCTGTTCAAAGTAGATGGATGTATCCTTTTGAAAGGGCACTTGGTACGTATAAACAATACGTACGTAATAAGGCTCGTTCGGAAGGTTCAATTGCAGAAGCTTATGTTGTCAACGAGTCTCTAACATTTTGTTCAATGTATCTTCGAGGCATAGAAACAAAATTCAATCGTCCGGAATGAAATTTTGATTCGGATAGCCATTTGGACAAGCAATTAAATATATTTGCAACTCGTTGGCGGCCTCTTGGAAAAGGAAGAATGGTGCATTTAGATGATAAAACTTTAAAACAAGTACATTGGTACCTCATCAATAATTGTCCAGAGGTGCAACCATTTCTCAAGTAAGTATACTTGTAAAATTATTTCTTCATATCATGCAATTTTCTATAGTGCTCATTAGCGTAATGTTCTCTATAGCCAACACATTGATCAGCTAAATCCAACTAGACCGGAACAACTGGACCAATTACAAAAGGAAAGATTTTTGGAGTGGTTTAAAAATGAAGTAAGCCCGTACATTCATTTATATTGTCAATTAATATATCATGTCTTTATTTCAAATGATGTTGATGTTTGGTTTATCCAGATGTTAAATAAGCATTTTGCTGGGGCATCTGAAGCTACTGATGAGCTTTATTCATTGGCTATTGGTCCCGACAGTCGTGTGTTCTCGTATACTGGCTGTGTGGTGAACGGCGTTAAATTTATCACTGTTACTCGGGATGTCGTCCATAAAACACAGAATAGTGGCATTTGTGTTCCCTCTACTCATCTAGGAGAAGAAATTAACTTTTATGGTATATTATTAAAGGTCCTTGAATTTCATTTTGTTAAAGGTTGTAAGGCGATAATGTTCAAGTGCAAATGGTTTGAAACTGAACCAAAGCACAGGAGAATGCAACAACATTATAATATTATAAGTATAAATATTAGTTCAGAATGGTACAAACATGAGCCATTCATTTTAGCATCACAAGCTGAAAAGGTTTTCTACTTGGATGATTTGAAGAACAATTCTAATTGGAAAGTGGTATACAAGGTTAGTCATCGTCATTTGTGGGATATTCCAAAAAAGGATGATGATGTTCAGGAAGAAGTATATCAAGAAGATGATTCAGCAGCCCTTCGATTCACATGTGAGCAACCTAACATGGACTTAATAACATCTCGGCGTACGGACACTGATGCTGAAATAGTTGCAACTCAAGAAAACATTAGAGGTCAAAGTGATGTCGGTCAAGATGACTTTATATGCTAAGATGTTGAGAAGGACGACACACTAGCTGATTATGACAGTGAGGGATCTATACATAGTTCTGATATGGAGGATGATGAAGAAAATGAGCATATTAGTGATGACAGTGATTAATTTGGTAGCATTCATTTTTTTTTACTTATTATAACTATATGTTCTTATACTTTCTTATTTGTTAATTCTAGTTTGTATGTTTGTTTGCAGATGTCTTCGAGAGATACTCCTGCTACATCGAGGCGAGATGATTCTCCTTACATTCCAGCTCTGACAGAGGGGTCATCTGTCGGCGCATCATGTAATAACTCTACTTTAAACTTATATTATTTGGCTATGTTTCTTTATGTTATTTTGCACTAATTTAGTTCATTATGTTTTGCAGCTACATCATCAAAGAAGAAGGGCCGAGGTCCTGCTCGCGGATACAAGTCCGCACATCTGATTGATACGCGTCGTGGACAGAAGTTGCCTATTCTTCTGCCACCTGAGGTTGGACGACCATTGGGTGAGTTTTGCTCTGAGTTTCTGATCGAGATAAGAGTGGTTGTACGTGACATGGCACCACTTATGGTCAGGAAGTGGAGTGAGATCACTGATGCACAGAAAGCATCTATGATCGATCGACTTCAGGTCAGTATAATTGTATTAGATTACTTTAGATTACGTTTAATGTACTTAATATACCTTATAACTTTTATAATTTATATATATATATATACTTGCAGGAGAAGTTCGATCTTGATATGAATTTAGATCATATTAAAAAAGGTATTGAGTTTCAAATGAATAAAGTTTATCGAGAATTTAAATATCGGCTTCATATCCACTTCATGAGTCACGGTGGGGACACAAGTGTGAGCTTAGCAAAACAAAATAAGCCATCTCGTGTCTCGCAGAGTGACTGGGACTTTCTATGTGATTACTTTTATTCATATGAGTATAAGGTAAATACATCCATACAAATATTTTAATAGTTTATATTTTTTATAAACTCATGTAACCATTTTCATTAATTCTTTGATGTAGAAAAAATCAGAAACAAATAAATCTAATCGGGAATTGCAGCCATATGCTGCTCTCACTGGATCGAAGTCTATACCGGCTCACTCTTATGATATGGTAAGGAATATTGTGAACCTAGTGCTTTTATATTTATGTATTTTGTGGTCTGATATTGTTGTAGTGTTATAAATCTAGTGTAGTCATATTTATGAAAGATTTGATCCAGCATCTATGTTGAGTGCTAGATTTGGTGATTGGGAATTGGGATCTGAACCCAGACGGGGATCATTTGTAGGGGGTTGGTGGCCAAACTATATCGATACCAAACTAGAAGTAATCACTAGGAAAATTACATGTCCACGGTCAACTGAGCAAGGATACAGCATGCTTTGCCAAACTGTCAGCTGACTGGTTGAGATTCTGTCTCTTGATTCTTGCCAGGAATACATTCAACAATTTTACTTTGTTGAGATACAGATAGCTCTGAACTCATTGGCAAACCAGTACCAACAGCTGATTCTGGATCTTTCAGAACAGAATCAAGTGGATGCGTCTCTGCAGTCTGTACACCAAGTGGACATGTCCCTGCAAAATCTGATTCTAAATCAGGGCACGAATTAGCCATATTAATATCTCCTTTATCACTGGAAATCTTATCAACCATCTTCATTCCTCTGCTTTCTGATTCCATAATTGTGGCACCCAAAACTGAACTCCCATCTGCTGTAATGATATCTAACCTGTCTCTTGCATTCCCATCAGTAGGACGTTCATCTGCACTCAATGCTGCATCCGCAACACATTTAACCAATCTTGCTTTTGCATCTGCTGTCACTATTTGTCCACCATCCACTGGGTGATCATTAACATGATAAGAATCTGGGTTGCTAACCTCTACACCTGAATCAGCCAGTTCTGAATCTTTTGCAACATGATCTGCTTGCTCAACTATACCATCACCAACAGGCAGCAAATCCACCTTTGTTTCTTCCTCAGGGATAGCATGGCCAGCTTCATGGTCATTCTGATTTGTGACTACCAAAGATGTTTGAGAAACAGAAGCTTTAAGATCTTTGTGGACAAGACACACCTTGCTCAGTGGTATGGCAGTCTAGTGGTTTATAAACAATGTGGTTATGTACTTAATTGTTTTAAGTTGTATTTAGCACGTTTTGCTCTTGTTTGTCCAACTTCAATTCATCATTGACCAACTATAATTAGTAAAGTTGGTTATCTGCTTCAAATTTTAGAGCTTTGTTTATTCTAAAAATAACAGAATCGTCTGATAACATATGCAAACTATCTATGCTATCTTTAGCAATCGGCATGCTTTCAGGCATTATTACATATTTAATTGGTTTTATTGAGTGTTAAGTTTATATAACATGTGATTACAAACAATTAATTTTGTTTCAACGTTAGTTTAGATACAGATTGTATTGTAGAGTGAGTCCAAACTCATTCAAATTCAGAAAGAATAGATTTAGGAAACCTGTGAGGTAACCAATTAATAGTCAACTGGTGGGTTTAGGCTACTTCATTTTACTAAATTCTTGCATGGGTTTAGGCTACTTCATTTTTTATTTAATTCTGGTTAGTTGTGAGATTCATGCTTAAATTAGTCATATTCTCAGGTCGAGTGGAATAATTATGTTCTCTGGGCCTCATCAGCCTTGCAATTCAATATTTCTTATACATCATCTACTCTGATTGCCTGCGGTGTGACACTTTGGATGTGCCAGTAGTATTCCGATCCCTTTCATTAACCACAAAAAGTTTTTTTTTTTTTTTTTCATGTGCTTTAATAAAATGATATAGCTAACATGTTTGATCGGGATTATGGCTTTCACTGATTGGCGTTGATGTTGAAGAAAAACAACGGAAGACTGGTGATAATATATATGGTGACATTATAATCCAAGCTCCACCTTATAATCCATCTAATATTTTGAAATTGATTTGTCGAACAGAGAAAAATACCTTATTTTCGCTTCTAGACATGATTTGTGATGTGGGATCGGATACCATCCAGTAAGTACTTCATCTTATAAACAAGTGGTTGCTAGACTCTGCAACCCCAACCTGTGTTTGTCCCAGACCTGCTACACCCTCTGAGCTTTCAGCTTCTGCACTTGCAAGAGCAACAGTAGCATGGGCTTGGGCAGTCTCCACTCCAAGTCCTGCATCACCAACATTGGCTTCCAGCTTTTCCTCATCACGCAATGCATTTTCTGCCTCCAATGCTATGGAACCAACATCTCCCTCAGGAGCTTGCAGGTGTTCATCAACCAAATCTTGGCCCCTAACTTCACAACCCAAGTTCTGGTTTGTGATATGTTTCTTCATGAGTTCAGTTCCCTCCTCATACTCCACCACATTTTCTCCATTCGCCACATTAATTTCTGGCTTCTGTTTATTACCCAATCCATCTTCAGTTTCCAAAGCCTCAAGACCTAGAACCTCCTCTTTATCTTGAAGATGCTTGTCCACCAAATCATGATTCATTACATCATTTGCTGTCCTCTGCTCTTTCTCTATGCAAAGTTCATCTTCCTTCAGGCCTGTCTCCATGACATCAGTTTTTCCTCGATTAGCTGGTTCACTCTCCAAGCCATCAACTTCAACTGCTCTACCAATACCTGTAGTTGCTGCTTCTGCGACTCCCATAACACTTGCTGCCTCGACATCTAATTTCAGTTTCTGATCACCACCCAATACATCTACCACCACCAACTCACCTGGACAAACAATGGTTTGGTTATCACAGGGATATGATCATTAATTAAATCATTATTAGAATTTGAATCAGCATTCTGATTTATAATATTCACCTCATGTACAATGATTATGTTGGGCCTGGTGTGGTGCTATCAAGGCCCAGGTGGGCTAACTTGTATTGGGCTGGGTTTGAGTCCAAGGGTTGAGATTAAATCAAGTCACGGGTGTACACGGGCTTGGGGATTAGTTTAATCTCATTGGGTTTAGTCCATGGGAGTTTTTGTTGAGTCTGGGCCTGGCCCACTTCGTGGATGTATTTAAACCCTAGTCTCTAGGGTTTGGATGGAATAGAGAACAGATTCTTTTCTCCCAAAAATTCCCTTCTCTCATCATAGGGCGGCAGCCCTTTCTTTCTCCTCCCCATCTTCCTCCTTTTTCAAGAAGTAAACCTAACAGGATTAGAAATCCTTAGTTCTAGTTCTTGTTGAACAGGGAATCCCATTGCTATTCATCAAGGTCTAAACCTAACAGGATTAGAAATCCTTAGTTCTAGTTCTTGTTCAACAGGGAATCCCATTGCTATTCATTAAGGTCATAAACCCTAACAAGTGGTATCAGAGCCTGGTTCAAGGAGTAATCTGGAGGCCTTCAAGGAGTTGAAATAATTTCAACAAAATCTCGTCAAGGTACTTCTCTATTTTATACAATTTATTTTTGTGCTATTTTTGAAATTGGCCATGGGGAGTAGCATAAAATTAGAGGTTGAGAAGTTTGATGGGAAGGGAAGTTTCTCCATGTGGAAAGTCCGAGTAGAGGACCTCCTTGTGCAGCAGGGTTTAGATCTGGCTTTGGAGGAAAGGCCAGATGGGATGACAGACAAGCAGTGGATTTCATTGGAGAAGAAGACATGTTCAATGATCAGGGGCTGTCTGGCGGATTCAGTCCTCTATTCAGTGCTGGAGGAGAAGACCCCGAAGGGACTCTGGACGAAGTTGCACACCCTCTATATGGGAAAGAATATGTGCAACAAGTTGATGTTGAAGAAGCGCCTCTATAGCCTTCGGATGTCAGAAGGTGGAGATGTGCTGGGTCACATCCAGATATTCGACCAGATGAGCAATGAACTTCTGAATGTTGGGGTCAAGATGGAGGAAGAAGATAAAGCACTTCTGCTTTTATGTTCAATGCCCACGTCTTATGACTCATTGGTCACAACACTGCTCTATGGGAAGGAGACATTAATTTATGAAGATATTGTCTCGGTGCTTCGGACGAATGAGCAGAGGGAGAAGATGACCAAGGAAGCTGTTCCCCAGGAGGGTCTATCAGTTGGGGAAAGGACAGGCAGAGGTAGGGGCAGGGACAGAAGTAAGTCTGGAGGACGATCAAAGTCCAGGAAAGGCAAGAGAGAGCTGAAGTGCTATAAGTGTGGAGAGGTAGGACATTTTAAGAAGAATTGTCCTAAGTGGAAAAATCAGAAGGGAGAAAAAGGGGGATCTGAGTCTGTGAGTACAGTTGCAGATCAGGAGGTGGAGGATGATCTCTTGGTTGTATCAGATGATCACAGGCACAGCACAGAGATGTGGACCTTGGATTCAGCCTGTTCTCATCATTACACTCCCAACCGGTCGTGGTTCAGTACTTACACAGAGGTTGAGGAGGGGAATGTGACTCTTGGAGATAATCACCCTTGCAAGGTGGCAGGTATTGGCACAGTGAGGGTGAGGATGTTTGATGGTATGGTGCGCACTCTTACCAGTGTGAAGCATGTTCCAGAACTCAAGAAGAATCTGGTATCACTGGGGTACTTGGAGCGGACTGGATACAGCTTCAGCAGTCGTGCCAGGAGTGGAGTTCTGAACATCTCCAATGGAGCCATGGTGGTGATGAGAGGGAGGAGGCTGGAAAATAATCTATACAAGATGGAGGGCTCTGTGATGACTGTGAAATCTGAGGTGGCAGCTGTGGAGCAAGATCCCCGGGATGTGTACAGGATGTGGCATTACCGCCTGGGCCACATGGGAGACAAGGGGATGAAAGAACTGAGCAAGAGAGGTCTGCTTCCAGACTTGAGTAGCGGAGATATGGAGATCTGTGAGCCTTGTCAGATGGAAAAGCAGAGGAGAGTACAGTTCTCAGTCAGCACAGCTAGGAGTGCTGAACCCCTGGAGTTAGTACGCACAGATGTCTGGGGACCAGCCCCAGTTTCTGCAAGGAATGGGGCCAGATACTTTATGACCCTGATAGATGATTTCTCAAGGAAGCTGTGGATCTACTTTATGAAGGAGAAATCAGAGGTCTTCACCAAGTTCAAAATCTGGAAGGCTGAGGTGGAGAAGGAGCAGGGTAAAAGTGTGAAGTGTCTGAGGTCTGATAATGGCAGGGAATACACCAGTAGGGAGTTCCAGATTTTTTGTGAGGAGTGGGGCATCAGAAGGCACTTCTCGGTGATGGGAACTCCTCAACAGAATGGGGTGGCTGAGAGGATGAACAGAACACTATTGGAAAAGGCAAGATGCTTAAGGCTGCAGGCAGGGCTTCCAAAGATGTTCTAGGTTGACGCAGTAGATGTAGCTAGCTACTTGGTCAATCGGTCACCGCACACCAGGTTAGATGGAGACATTCCAGAGGAGATATGGTCTGGAAGGAAGACAAGCCTAAACCATCTAAGGGTGTTTGGATGCACAGCATATGTGCATGTTGGAGCTGGGGAGCGGAGTAAGTTGGATGCCAGGTCTAAGAAGATGGTGTTCCTAGGCTACCCGCGAGGAGTCAAGGGGTATCGGCTATGGGACCCCTTGGAGAAGAAGGTTGTCATCAGCAGAGATGTAACCTTTGATGAGAGCTCAATCCTCCAGAACAGAAGTGGCATGAATGCACAACAGGGACTACAGGAGGTAGAACACGGTAACACTAGTCAGACAACCTCCTATACAGTTGTGCCATTTGCTAGTGGACCAGGAGGATTTGAGATTCAGGTGGAGAGGACTGACAGAGGGGGTAGAAGCCAGGGAGTTCAGCAGGATGCAGCTGGACAGGGGACTGATACTGGGATCGCACAGCAAAGGCCCAGGAGGAACGTGCGACCACCAGTTCGATACGGCTTTGAGGATTCGTTGTCATATGCCCTGGTGACAGCGAATGGAGACCCTTTCACCTATGAGGAGGCTATGGAAAGTCAGGATAGAGATAAGTGGATCCATGCTATGGCAGAGGAAATGCAGTCTCTTCACAGCAATAATACGTGGCAGGTGGTCCAGCTGCCACAAGGAAAGAAACCCATTGGTTGTAAATGGGTTTATCAGCGCAAGGAAGGAGCTTCAGAACAAGAGGGTATCAGGTATAAGGCAAGACTAGTAGCCAAAGGATACTCTCAGAAAGAAGGCATCGATTATGGTGAGATATTTTCTCCAGTTGTCAGGCACACTTCCATCAGACTATTATTGAGTATTGTAGCAGCTCATGACTTGGAGCTGGAGCAGATGGATGTGAAGACAGCATTCCTCCATGGTCATTTGGAGGAGAGCATCTACATGGAGCAGCCACCAGGGTTTAGAGAACCAAGATCAGATGGGAAAGTCTGTTTGCTGAAGAAATCTCTGTATGGGCTGAAGCAGTCGCTGAGGCAGTGGTACAAGAGATTTGACACTTATGTTAGGAGCATTGGACTTTCCAGGTGTGAGTATGATTCTTGTGTGTATGTTAAATCTCTGGATGATGGGTCTAGGATGTACTTACTCTTGTATGTAGATGACATGCTGATAGCATGCAAGAGTGAGAAGGCTGTACAGGAACTGAAGATAGCTTTGTCTCGAGAGTTTGAGATGAAGGATCTGGGGCCAGCCAGGAAGATCCTAGGGATGGAAATCATCAGAGATAGATCCAAGGGTGTGCTGCATCTGAGTCAGGGTGGCTACATTAAAAAGATTCTGGAGCGATATGGGATGAAGGATGCCAAACCGACAGCACTACCTTTGGCAGCACATTTTTCTTTATCGAAGACCATGTCACCACAGACTGAGGTGGAGGCTCAGGAGATGGAGAAGGTACCATATGCTTCTGGTGTTGGGAGCCTTATGTATGCCATGGTATGTTGTAGGCCAGACATAGCCCATGCAGTGAGCCAGGTGAGCAGGTTCATGGCGCACCCTGGCAGGGAGCACTGGCGAGCACTAAAGGGAATCTTCAGGTACTTGGTAGGTACAGTTAGGGTTGGTATTTGCTATGGACAGCAAGAAGATGCTGAGAGATCCAACTTATCCAAGGAGGCTCGTGGGCAGTTATATGGGTATGTGGATGCAGACTTTGGTGGAGATGTGGACACTAGGAGATCCACAACATACTTTGTGTTCAGCCTGTTTGGTGGTCCAGTATCGTGGAGATCATGTCTGCAGCCCATCACAGCCTTATCTACCACGGAGGCAGAATACATAGGTATCACAGAGGCAGCAAAGGAAGCTCTTTGGCTCAAGGGCTTGATGCTGGAGATGGGACTTGATCAGAAGGTTGTCCAGGTGCATAGTGACAGCCAGAGTGCTCTGATGCTTGCGCAGAATGCAGTCTATCATGCTAGGACGAAGCACATTGACCTCAGATACCATAGGATCAGAGAGCTGGTGGAAGATGGTGAGGTGGAGCTGGTGAAGGTATACACCAAAGAAAATCCAGCAGATGCACTGACTAAGGTTCTTCCACGGGACAGTTTTCAAAAGTGTATTTCGTTGTTAAAGCTGATGGACACAGTGGACGTGCTGAGGCCTTGAAAGCACCAAGGTGGAGATTGTTGGGCCTGGTGTGGTGCTATCAAGGCCCAGGTGGGCTAACTTGTATTGGGCTGGGTTTGAGTCCAAGGGTTGAGATTAAATCAAGTCACGGGTGTACACGGGCTTGGGGATTAGTTTAATCTCATTGGGTTTAGTCTATGGGAGTTTTTGTTGAGTCTGGGCCTGGCCCACTTCGTGGATGTATTTAAACCCTAGTCTCTAGGGTTTGGATGGAATAGAGAACAGATTCTTTTCTCCCAAAAATTCCCTTCTCTCATCATAGGGCGGCAGCCCTTTCTTTCTCCTCCCCATCTTCCTCCTTTTTCAAGAAGTAAACCTAACAGGATTAGAAATCCTTAGTTCTAGTTCTTGTTGAACAGGGAATCCCATTGCTATTCATCAAGGTCTAAACCTAACAGGATTAGAAATCCTTAGTTCTAGTTCTTGTTCAACAGGGAATCCCATTGCTATTCATTAAGGTCATAAACCCTAACAGATTATATACCAAGATCAATCTTAATCTAATAATAAGATTGATGCTTTGTCTATTTTTCTTGGTTTGTTTCATTATTCCATTTATAAGCAAAACACTTGTGTTTCTCAATGAATGCAAAAAATCTAATGAAGAACAAGGATCTTGTTCAATTTAAAAAGTTGTCAGCCTTTTCAATGATATCTAAAGTAATTGAATGTCACCTTATTTTCTCATACTTCCATGTTTTGGTTTAAGTTATTCTAATTTATATCTGCAATAAACTATGGCATTGTCCATTCAAGTAATGACACCAACCAGGATAAAGGAGTGCATTGATGCATCACATAAAAATAATTGTATTACATTGATGAATTGATACATTGTATTAGATTATTACATTGATGCATTGATACATTGTATTAGATTATTACATTGATACATTGATACATTGATAATTGTATTACATTGATGAATTGATACATTGTATTAGATTATTATATTGATGCATTAATACATTATATTAGATTATTACATTAATACATTGTATTAGATTATTCCATTGATACATTGATAATTGTATTAGATTATTATCTTAAATTATTATTTTAAATTATTATTGTTTCTTTTCAGAGAGATCCTGTTACGGGAGAGGAGCCATCAAGACTTCATCTGTGGAATACTCTTCATTTTGATAAAAAGAAGAATCAATGGATAAATGAAAAAGCTGAAGAAACCCATGTAAGTTTTATCAATTAAAAATACAATATTATTGAATGTAATGTTTTATACTAAACATATTGAATTTGTTTTCTTTTCATTGCAGGCACAGTTAATAGAGCGACTTTCCTCACAGGACTCTACAGTAGAACCAATCAATGAGGATGTCATTTTGAAGGAGGTTTTAGGCTCTAGATCTGGTTATAAAAGAGGATGGGGTCCATTACCGAAGGGTACATCGAGAATTAGAGGTAGTTCTTCATCTTCTAAAAACTCACAATTAAAGGGTGAATTACATGAGTGCCGAGAGCTCATCGCTCAGCAAGAGAATAAGCTTGCTCAACAAGAAGATAAGCTCGCTCAGCAAGAGGATAAACTCACTCAGCAAGAGGATAAACTCACTCAGCAAGAGAAGACTATCCAGGATCTAAAGGCGACGACTGCTGAGCTCACTGCTTTCATGCGACAGTTAGTGCCTGGATATCATCCTAGCGGATCCCAGCAGACTTCACCTCCATAGTACATGTATTTTTTTTTAAATTATATATTTTTTGAAACATTGTATATGATGATTTTATTAAAATGAATGAAAACTTTTATTAATTTTTTTGTGAAACTTTATATTAGAAAATTATTTCTAGTATCGTTGCTTTAATATTATATTATTGTAACAGGTGCAATACAAAAAAATATTAAAATAAAATTTTAATATTTTTAAAATTTAATTAAAATCTTATTACGGCGACTTATTTTTGCCGTAATATCAACCTATTACGGCAAAAATAGGTCGCCGTAATAGGTTTTTATTAAAATTTTAAAAATATTAAAATCTTATTACGATGACTTATTTTCGCCGTAATATCAACCTATTACGGCGAAAATAGGTCGCCATAATAGGTTTTTATTTAAATTTTAAAAATAATTAAAATATTATTACGGCGACTTATTTTCGCCGTAATATTAACCTATTACGGCGAAAATAGGTCGCCGTAATAGGTTTTTATTTAAATTTTAAAAATAATTAAAATATTATTACGGCGACTTATTTTCGCCGTAATATCAACCTATTACGGCGAACATAAGTCGCCGTAATAGGTTTTTAATTAAATTAAATTTTTTAAAAATATATAACGATGATAGGTTATCGCCGTAATAGGACTCTATTACGATGAATTTTTTATCATCGTAATAATTTATTACGATGACTTTTGTACCTATTGCGATGAATTAATTCATCGTAATAAGTCATTTTTTTTGTAGTGATATGGTCATATAATTCTTAAAATAGAACCCTTGAGAGTATACATGAAGGCCTTCAATTATGAGCTGAAAATGTTTAAGTAATTACACTGATAAGTTAAAATATTTTATTAATAATTTATCAGTAGAAAGTTCAGATACATTGTGTATCAAATATGGAATGCTAGTTAAACTCTTATCAAAATTTTCAAACATGAATCTTCAAACTAGGTATCCTATAAAAATGCAAGAGTAATAATATTGAATTAAAATGCACATATATCCTTTTATAATTACGTATAAGTAAAATCAACAATATTATTCTCATATCAATTAACTCATATATTAAGGCTAAATAATATAAATTATGAATTCAATTAAATGCTAAAGTATCCATAATCATATTCATAAAATCGTTCATAGTAGTATAATAATATCACGTATGCCAAATTTTATAATTTAGTTAGTCATACCATTCTACAATATTTTTTAAATACATGATTTACGTATATCTCCTTAATTTATAATAGTTTTAGACTTATTTCATGTTGAATTCAACACTTTGGCATTTGAACTAGTCATAACTGTACTTCAATTGATGATTGGCTGCATAAATGTTATACCACAATTGACAACCTTAATCAATGTTACATAAGGTAATACCTTAATTAATAGATGATGCCCTTATCATAGTAGATAATGCTTCATTGGGCAATACTCATTTAAATACTTTTTTAATATATTATATTTGTTTAATTATTTTGTTATATTTTTAAATTATAACTTATGATAATGATACCTCATGACATATTCATAGTAACATAGACACTTACACAATAATAAAGAGCAAAAATATATGTAAAATATTGAGACCATACTGAAGATTGTATTCATAATTTTTTATTTTTAAAAAGATATTGTGAATCAAGATGTCAGCTCAAACAAAAAGGTCACTTATCATACCTAAATTAATTTTTAAATTAATAAAATCTGAATAACTAAGCCACAATTCCAATGAAGTAAATCCTAATTCCTATTTTTTAAATTTTTAAAATTAATATTAACTTTAATGATATTTCTATTGATTTAATAATATTAAAAGGGCCATCGTCCTTGGTTTCTGACATAAGGCCACTAGAAGAGAGAGAGGGAGATAGGGAAAAGGAGAAAGGGGGAGAAGCGACAGCGGACTGCGGCATGGCTGCGGCTTGGGCTATGGCTGCAGCCCCTCTGGCTCAATTGTGAGCTGGGGCAGGAACGAAGGAATGATGAAGTGAAGAAAGGGATCGCGAATGGGAGAGAGAGACAGGCAAGTGGCCGAGCGCGAAGAGAGAGAGAGAGAGAGAGAGAGAAAGAGGAAAGGAGAGAGAGAAGGAAGAGCCGAGCAAAGGCTTTCAAATGCCAAAACTAGGGCAAGCAAAAGAAAAGACAGAGAGGAGAGTATTGTGAACCTCGATCACAATGATAGATATAATAAAAAATTTAGGATAACTATGATCGCTTCGAGGGGATCACGCCTCCAAATGACCACTTCGAGGGGGTCAAGCCTTTTGATAACCACTTCAAGAGGATTGAGCCTTCAAAGAAAACAAACCAATAATATTATTTCACCATGATAAGCCAGAAGAGCTATTACATATTTATACGATTGAAACACTAATTATTTAAGAAATGCCAAATATAAATTATAAAAGAAACCTCCTAATGGAACTAATACATAATTAAGGAAATAAATCATTGTGTATAATCATAAGTTTTCCTTAATGTCTAGATCCTTCAAATCAAAAGAATCCTATAGATTTGAAAAGATCTTAAAAAATTAGGGAATTCTATCATTCCATCCCCCTTAAAATCAACATTGTCCTCAAAGTTATAGAGTAAATAAAAAGCTATCAGTAGAATAAAACTTAGTTTCAAAACTGCTAAAATTTAGCTGCTTGCATTTAGTCTCTGGAACTCAAAGGTGTTGAGGTATGATCATACATTTGTCAGACCTAGAGCTTATTTTTGGCTTTAATGAAGAGGTCTGAGTAAAGTATCCATATAATGCAGCACAAGAACTATTCGACTAATTCTGATAACTTGATTTATAAAGAGCTAACTCACTTTTCTGTATTGAATACAAGTATATAACAGAATCTCTTTTAACCTTCATCTTTTTCATGGCGTGGATACTGAAAGTCTCCATGGGGGGATCTTTAAGCCATTCTAGTGTATATTTTTTCCCTTGAACTTTAAATTGCATGAGAAGCTTAGAGAAATCCCATAAAATTAGTCCTAAGGTGTAAAGCCAATGTGCCCCAAGAACTATATCACACCCATTAAGAGGTAATATATGGAAATTTGATGTGAATTTGAGATCTCGTATAGATATAGAAAGGTTTTCACATGTATCTTGGACTTGGATGTGAGCACAAGTTGCCATCGTGACTTTCATAAATTTATTGTTTGACCACCGAATATTAAGATACTTGACTAGCTCTGGATGAATAAAATTGTGACTAGTATCTGAGTCAATCAAAATAATAATAGGTTGCTTATTTAATTCTGCCTTTACTCTTATTGTTTGAGAAAGGTTATTTGTAATTGCATGCATGGACATCTCCGTAAGTATATTGTCCAATTGCTCCTCATTTGACTTTATTTTCGGTATGTCATGGGACTAGCCATCATTAATAAGAAATAATTGCTTAGTTTTGCATCAGTGGCCTAGTTTAAACTTTTCATCACAGTTATAGTATAACCCTTTTTCCTTTCTTTCCTTTGCTTCTGTTGATGTTAATCTTTTGACTGGAACATGAAGAGACATGGAGTCTTCAGTAGAAACTGGTATAGTTACTATAGGTTGGCTCACCTTAGGCTTACGTAAAGCAAGCAACTGCTCTTCCTTGAGTCTAGCCAATCCAATAGCTTCAGTCATATTTGTTGATAAGAACATTCAAACATCATTCTTGATTTTTTCTTTTAGTCCACTCATGAAGTAGCTTACAAAAACCTTTTTAGTCAATCCTGTAGTACGATTAGTAAGTTGCTCAAAACAGGATTGATACTTACGTATTGTTGCTATATGTTGCAACTTAGTGAGCTCTATAGTAAAATGTTCATAAATACTTTGGCCAAAACGAGTGTAAAGCCATTCCGCAAATTCCTTCCATAAAACCTTGCCTTGAGATTTTTTCATCCATTGGTACTACTGTAGTGCTTCCTTTTCAAGGTGAAAAGAAGCTATTATAACTTTCTGATCTTTGGAGGTAAATTAAATTGTATCTAAAGAACTATTTCACTCATAGATCCATCCATTGAAATCATCTCCATCGAAATGAGGAAACTCAAAGCAGGTGATTCGTAACTTGATTGCTCCTCCTATTTCAGTGTAAGAATTTATTTCATGTTATGAAAATTGATATTCTAGATGCACATTGCTCGAAGATTCTTTAAACTTCTCCTTTGCTATGCCTACCATCATCTTTTTTAAATCAGTCATGGCATCAATTAGCTACTTATTAGATTTTCATAGTTCGAAATTCAATTCTCATAGCTCGAATACTAGTGCTTTTGTTCTCTCAAGCTTTTCATATCAACTTCCATGTGCTTCTCCCATTGTTACTAACGAGTTCCTTATGACATATCTTACAGATCTTGGTAATCACTTTCTTAAAAAAGAATTTTTCTTTTTTTCTTTTTCCTTTTTTTCAACTTTCTCTCCCCTTATTCTTTTCTCTTTTTTTCTTTTTTTTCAACTTTCTCTCCTTTTTTTCCCTTTTTTTCCTCTTTTTTCTTTCTTCTTTTTTAACCTAGCAGCGACGACAATGATGGGATGTCAAGTTGGATGAGAAAGAGCCAATGAGATTGAGGGAGTTACCGAAGCTGCATGACAGAGGTGCTGCTCTATCTTGATTCGCGAGAGATCAGAGGATTGGCACAACTTAGCACACGTTTCAATGGTGGGAGAATAGGAAGGAGGTGGCAATGGATTCGAGAAGGCTGAGACAAATAGATCTGGCCACGACAGTGAAATGAAGGTGGATTTTGGGGGTGGTAACAGGAATCAAGATTATATCATGATTTTTTTTAATATAAAAAAGGAACCAGTTAATTTTAAGGTGCGACGAGATGGGGTCACGGTGTTAGAACTCGGTGAGGGAGGAGATGTGGATTTTGGGGGTGGTAGATTATGTAAGAATTTTTTAATAGTGTTGATTGATGAAACTAAATCTGAAGTAATACTAAGCTAGAGATTTAGAGAGATGCTTTAGAATCTAAATGTTTTAAGATTAGTAGAACTAAAATTGAATACATGAAATATAATTTAGTGAAAGTAGAAATACAAATGAAGAGACAGTGAAGATTGCAAGCCAAGAGATGCCAAAGAGTAAAAATATAAGTATTTAGGATCAATTATTCAGCAAGAAAGTGAAATAGGTAAAGATGTGAATCATAGAATTAAAGCAAGATGGATTAAGTGGAGGAGTGCTTTGAAAGATTATATAATCAATGCATCCTTTTAAAATAAAAATAAAAATATAAAACCACTATTAGGCCAGCTATGCTATATGGAATAGTGTTGAGCAATACTGAAACAACATATGAATAAATTAAGTGCAACAGAAACATGCTTGTTAAGATAGATATTTGATAAAACTTTAAAAGATAGAATTAAATATATATATATATATATACAAGAAATGATAAGAGTAACCCCAATTGAAGATAAAATGAAAGAAACCAATTACGATGGTTTGGACATATATAATAAAGATATTTAGATGCTCTAGTTAGAAAGAGTAATTTTTTAACAGTTCATGGTACTGATAGAAGTAGAGAATAATCTAAATTAACATGTACATAAATAATTAAGAAAGATATAACTATTTATAATTTAAGTGTCGATTTAATCTTAAATAGAGCAGAGTGGAGGAAGCAAATTCATGTAGCCGACCCTATGTAGTTGAAAAAAAGGCTTAGATGAGTTGAGTTGAGTTGAGATTATGCAAGGATGAATTTTTTTTAAAGATTTTTAAGGTGAGGAAAAGAATAATAATAGATGGAAGAAAATAAGACGGAGAATAGAAAAATATCATGTTATCGATACTAACGGTTTCGGACCTTGATCGCAATAATAAATATAATAAAAAATTTAGAATAATTATGATTACTTGAGAGGATCATGCCTTTAGATGACCATTTCGAGAGAGTCAGGCCTCCTAATAACTATTTTAAAAGGGTTGAGCCATCAAAGAAAATAAATCAATAATATTATTTTGCTATGATAAGCTAAAAGGATGGTTATATTTTATAAGATTAAAATGTTAATTATTTAAAAAAGGTTAAATATAAATCATAAAAGAAACCTCAAAGAAACTAATGCATAATTAAGAAAATAAATCAAAAGAATCTTATATTTAGACTCTTTAAATCAAGAAAAATTTATAAATCTTTAAAAATTAAGAAATCCTATCAGAGAGATCCAGGGAGGGAGACGAGCTTGGCTCTTCCGGATGGGGCAGAGGGATGGGGAGAAAAGGGGAGGGAGTCTCCCTTCTGCGGCCAGCGCTGGTACAGGGAGTCCTCCCTTCTGCGGCCAGCGCTGGACGGCCGGCCAGCGGCTCGATGGGCAGGGCGGCAGCCCTTCTTCTCGGTGCTATACTTTCCGTCCAAAAACAAATGGTATCCCAGCTAGGCATCCAGAACCACTTGTGGATGCTTGGATGATCTATGCCTCGGTTGGAGGCCCAAGCCTGCAGCCCTTCATTCAAAGTTCACCTCTTGATATTAGAATATCAGACTAGCAGCCATTGATGACAAAACGGCCTATATTAGAATCAGAGGGTTCTTTTTTATATAACATTAAAATCAGAGTTCACAATATTATTTTAATAGATGGTTGAAAAAGAGTGAAAGGATCAAAATAAATAGATGATGTAACAAGTTAAATGGAAGAGTATTTTATTATTGTACAGATCCATTTCATCATTTTATTTTACATCTCTCTCTCTCTCTTATTTAAATTAGGAATACGGCACCTCCTCGGGTGAAAGGGTAATCCACCTCACTTATTATCTGCAGCCAAACCGTGCTGCCGTTTTTATTAGCCAACACTCTGATATCTTGGAGTGCAAGAAGGTTAGTGAATACCAGCCAACAGAGCTTGTGCTTGCCTCTCATACTGGAAATTGTTGCCTTTTGCCTTGGAGCTATCAGAAGACCATATGAAGATCCCAGGAAGCTTCCTCTGCTGTTGAAGAATCCTACAGGCATCGAAAAAGCCATTTTCCGGCAGCAGTCCTTTACTATCATCTGAAATAATACTGGCCAACACCTTCCCTCCTTTATAATTTGATCTCTGGGTCTCATAATAGCCTAGAAACTGTGACACTGTTGTAGTTTTGGGGTAGCTATAGAATTGGAAGTTCACATAATCTATAACCTTCGAGTGCTTCTTCCACAGGGTTTTGTAATAGGTCTGGGCTGGTTCACCGGCATATGGAGCTATTGATGCAAATTTTATCACCCCGCGGCTCTTCAGTGTTGTCACCAGCCTTCCAATGCATTCTGCAAAGGTGTCTGGGTTGGCACTAGCTATGAAGTTCTCGTAGTTGATGTCGATGCCATCGAGATGGTACTCTTGGATGATGCTGGTAAGCGAAGAGACTGCATTCTGAACCCAAGAGTCCACGGAGGTAGGGTGGAAGGTTGCAAGGTTATCGTAAATGCTGTATCCGCCAAGGCTAAGACCAACCTTCACGTTAGCATGGCTCTGTTTGATGGAGGAGACATCGGAGGGGGTGAGGTTTGCGGAGTCCCAGAAGATGTTGAATTGGCCATCAGTAGTGGAGGGGGGATTGGAGGTGGTGTAGTCTATGGCGAAGGCAAGGATGAAGTGGAATTGGACATTGGGGTTGATCGGAACGTCGGTGAATTTGACGCCGTTGAACAAGGCTCCGATGTATTCTGTGAAGAGTTTGGAGCATTGAGATGTGGCCATTGGAAAGAGAGGAGCAGCGGTAGGCTTGTGGTTTCCTGATGGCCACTCTCATGTGTATATAAAGCAATAGCGTAGTTGACAAGTAGAAATCATGACTAGTTTTTGCTTTTTCTTTAAACATAAATTGATGCAAATGGATGAAAGATTCCAAGATATAGCGTCCAGTGGATCATTTGGCTTTTCCCGTATGCTACAGTGTTGGTACCTGGGACAATGCTGGAATACAGCAGCTACCCTCCACTACTTTAAGATATTTTTTATTATTCCAAGATATAGCGTCCAGTGGATCATTTGAATTTTCCCCTATGCTACAGCATTAATACTTTGATCCAGTGTTTGAAAACTGAATCAGACCGGCTGATTTAACCAGTTCAATCGAAAATCATTCATTCGATCCAATTTTATTATTAAAATTAATTTTTATATGATCTGATAAAAACTAAAAAATTCATTGAACTGGTCAGGTTTCGAACTGATTAAACCGATTTTTAGATTTTTTAAAAAATTTTTATTTAAAATATTTTATATTTTATTATTTTATTATTAAATTAAAAATTAATTATTATTATTCGATCCGATCAAATTGATTCATCCGATCGAACTGATTGACCCATAATTAAATGTTAAGTCGGTTCGTTGTTGATCCAGTTTTCAAAATATTGCTTTGACAATGCTAGGCTACCGCAGCTATCCTCCACCACTTGGAGGAGGTCTCGAGTCAAATATTTTAAGATATTTTTTATTTTTATTTTTATTTTTGAAGTCCTAGTTTTGCTTAATTCTTGCACCATTTTATTTATTTATTTATTAAAATAATTGGTGATGCCTCTACGATTATTCTTAAAAACATAGTGGGAGTGGTTGACAAGCAGAGATCATTAGTTTAGCTTTCCTTTATACATAATTAAAGCAAATGGAAGGAAGATTCCAAAGTATAGGCTGGGCATTTCAGTATTTTGGCTTTCGATTTAATCCATCTATTTGGCATATTGGCTAGTGGGAATTCTTTAGTGTCAAAGCAGATAAGAGATCGATAACTTTCAAGATTTTATTATTCTTGGGTTTAGGGTGAGCCTTTCCTTAGAGTTTTCCAAGATATTGCTTGACTTGGTAACCAGTTATCCCAACTTACACTCCAAGAATCGAATATTCTGAAGGATAAAGAACAGGCATAATGGTGATAAGATCATTGCAATCACTGCCCCTATCCTGTCCTGATGACTCAATTGTGGTATGATCTCAATATTAATTGTAAATGATGGTGACGTTTTTTATGATCTGGGGGTTTTTAAAAGTTTGGTTATGGTATATGAAACTGTGCAAGATGTAACATAGTAACTGAGTTAATACTAAGTTCTTAATCCACGCCTACATAAAGGATCATAATTGGTTTAAGAGTGAAAATTGCATTTTTTTCTCTCTGGCCAATGTTAATTTTGTTTTTTTTTGGATCTTTGGATCTCATGATGGCTTTTGGTTGGCAACTTCAGGACCAATTCCATTACATTATGCCACAACAAATCATAGAAACCCGAATCTCTCCATATGATATTTCACTAATATTCCATTAAATCATACACACACACAAAAGAGAAAAAAGAAAAAAGAAAAAAAGAAGAACAAATAAACGGGATTTCATTTCATTTTATTGTACTTTAATTCCAAGTGGAGAGTCCAACCAAATCAAAGATGGAACGACAAGGCTAAAACCCGGTTTATGATCCATCTTGCTCTCTCTCTTTTTTTTTTTTTTTTTTTGATAGCTAGACCTTTTATTTTAGATAACTAGACAACTGTCTTTAATTTGCCAACGCTTTGGGAAATCATGGACCTTGATGAGATCACTAAGCATTAGCCAAAAGCGCCTGTGCTTCCTTCTCATACTGAAAGCCATTGCCTTTGGTCTTAGAGCTATCAGCAGACCATATGAAGATGCCAAAAAGTCTTCCTTGATTCTGGAGCGTCTTGCAAGCATCAAAGAAACCTTTTTCTGGAGACAATCCTTCACTGTTGTCAGATATCAAACTGGTCAATATCTTCCCTCCTTCATAATTCGAGCTCTGAGTATCAAAATAGCCTAAAAACTGCGATACCGTCGTGCTGTTAGGATACCCATAGAATTGGAAGTTCACATAATCTATAACATTTGAATACTTCGCCCACAAAGCTTTGTAATAGGTCTGGAGTGGTTCATCTTCATATGGAGCTATCGAAGCAAATTTTATCACTCCATTGTTCTTCAGTCTGGTGATCAGCCGTCCAATGCATGCTGCAAAGGTGTTTGCATCGGCACTGGAAATGAATTTCTCGTAGTCGACGTCGATGCCATCGATATGATATCGTTGAATGATGCTGGTCAGTGAAGACACTGCATTATTGACCCAAGAGTCTATGGATGTAGGATGGAAGGTAGCAGGAATACCTTCTGCAACGCTGTACCCACCAAGGCTGAGAGCAACCTTCACGTTGCTGTGACTTTGTTTGATGGAGGTGACGGCAGAAGGGGAGAGATTGACAGTGTCCCAAAAGACATTGAATTGGCCATTGGTGGGGGAGGGGGGTTGGAAGTGTTGTAGTCTATGGCAAAGGCAAGGATGAAGTGGAATTGGACATTCGGGTTGATCGGCACATCGGTGAACTTGACTCCCGTTCCTTGAGCCCCTATGTATTCTCTAAAGAGGTTCGAGTTTTGGGCAATGGCCATTGGAAAGAGGAGAGCGAGGAGAGGTTTGAAGAGAAGGAGATAGGAGAAGAGCTTTGAAAAGTCCATCTGAGGCTTGTGGGGAAGGATGGTTTTTGTATGGAGTAAGGGGCTGGGGTAGTGTTGTATTTATAAGTCTGAAATGGAGAGATTAGATTGGCTTATCGCAAACCTGAAACTACCATTCTATCTGGAAGGAAGTCACGGAGTTTGCCTGGCAATCTTCTCATGACCTCGTGGACTTTTCTTGAATAGTTCCGTTCCAATATAGACAGCCGGCAATTTGGAAAACGTACGTTAATGAAAGGATTAAGTTATTGGGGGTGGATATGGAGCCAGAAGTAGCCTGAACAACCTCTATTTTTTTGTTCTTTTCTTTCTTTTTCTTTTTTTATTTTTTTCCTCCCTCCAAAGTAAAACAAACAGTGTCGCAGCCAGCCATCTAGAACCACTTCGTGGATACATGAATATTCTACGCCTCGGTTGCATGCAGACCAAAGTATCATTCAAAATTCACCTCTTTATGTCAGAGTTTACCTCTTTAGATTAGTGATATAGATAATGAATAAAATAGTTAAACTAAATAAATAAAAGGCAGCTTGGGTGGCCCCCAGTCCTGGGCGGCCCCTAGTCCTGGGCGGCCCCCAGTCTTAGGCGGCCTCTAAAGTCTGGACGGCCTCCGGTCCTAGGCGGCCCCTAGAGTCTGGACGGCCCTCAGTCCTGGGCGGCCCCCAGTCTTGGGCGGCCTCCAGAGTCTAGACGGCCTCCGGTCCTAGGCGGCCCCTAGAGTCTGGACGGCCCCTAGTCCTGGGCGGCCCCCAGTCTTGGGCGGCCTCCAGAGCCTAGGCGGCCCCTAGAGTCTGGACGACCTCCAGTCCTAGGCGGCCCCTAGAGTCTGAACGGCCCCCAGTCCTGGGCGGCCCCCAGTCTTAGGCGGCCTCCAGAGTCTAGACGGCCTCCGGTCCTAGGCGGCCCCTAGAGTCTGGACGGCCCCCAGTCCTGGGCGGCCCCCAGTCTTGGGCGGCCTCCAGAGCCTAGGCGGCCCCTAGAGTCTGGACGGCCCCCAGTCCTGGGCGGCCCCCAGTCTTGGGCGGCCTCCCGGTTTAAGAATAATCCCCATGTCAGAACCATTAAACGAGATAAACCGTCATATTCGGAACAGAAATCGAGAAATACTAAACATCATCACGCCTTAAATGGTTCGCATAAGACAAACACCAAAAGGAGACATTGAACCTCTATTTTAGAGCCAGATCTCTTTTCCCTCACTCTGACGTCTTCACTATCCCTGACATTCCCTTGGGATAATCAAGATCATCATGAAAAAGATGTCTTCATGAGCAAGTTTCTTAATATCCTTATTAAGTATTATCACCGAATGACCACGTAATGCAAGATGAACACTTATCCTACACGTGGATTTTCAAAATTAAAACAACAAAAGAAAATAATAATAATAACACGTACAAGAGAAAAAGGATAAAAGGGAGGAAGGAGAAGGGGAGGGTGGCTGCTTCTTCCTTCTAAAAAAGAGATCCTGAAAACCATAAACAAACAATCTGGTGATCCGGCATCAACAATTAGAATAATAGAGCGGTAGCCATTGCACCAGTAGCCATTGCTAACAAAAGAGCCTATACTAAATCAGATTTCACAATAATATTTCAATAGATGATTAAAAAACACTGGAAAGATCAAAATAAATAGATGATGCAATGAATTAAATGAAAGGGTATTTTATTGCTGTACGGATCCATTACACCATTTTATTTTATACTTCTTGCTTTTTTTTCTTATATTGCACAGAACCTCCTCATGATGAAAGGGAAGTCCCACACTTATTTCTACAACCAAACTATACTGCTCTCTTATTAGCCAACACTTTCTGGTGTACAACCAAACCGTACTGCTCTTTTATTAGCCAACACTTTCTGATGTCTTAGCGTCCTAATGTCACTGAACATTAGCCAATAGAGCTTGTGCTTGCCTCTCATACTCGAAATTATTGCCTTTGGCCTTGGAGGTATCAGCAGACCATATGAAGATCCCAGGAAGCTTCTCTTGCTGTTGAAGAATCCTACAGGCATTAAAAAGCCATTTTCCGGCAACAGTCCTTTACTATCATCTGAAATAATACTGGTCAACACCTTCCCTCCTTCATAATTTGATCTCTGAGTCTCATCATAGGCTAAAAACTGTGACACTGTCGTAGTGTTGGGGTAGCTATAGAATTGGAAGTTCACATAATCTATAACGTTCGAGTAATTCTTCCACAAGGCTTTGTAATAGGTCTGGACTGTTTCATCGGCATATGGAGCTATTGAAGCAAATTCTATCACCCCATTGTTCTTCAGTGTCGTCACCAGCCTTCCAATGCATTCTGCGAAGGTGTCTGGGTCGGCACTAGATATGAAGTTCTCGTAGTCGATGTCGATGCCATCGAGATGGTACTCTTGGATGATGCTGGTAAGCGAAGAGACTGCATTCTGAACCCAAGAGTCCACGGAGGTAGGGTGGAAGGTTGCAAGGTTATCGTAAATGCTGTATCCGCCAAGGCTAAGACCAACCTTCACGTTAGCATGGCTCTGTTTGATGGAGGAGACATCGGAGGGGGTGAGGTTTGCGGAGTCCCAGAAGATGTTGAATTGGCCATCAGTAGTGGAGGGGGGATTGGAGGTGGTGTAGTCTATGGCGAAGGCAAGGATGAAGTGGAATTGGACATTGGGGTTGATCGGAACGTCGGTGAATTTGACGCCGTTGAACAAGGCTCCGATGTATTCTGTGAAGAGTTTGGAGCATTGAGTTGTGGCCATTGGAAAGAGAGGAGCAGCGATAGGCTTGTGGTTTCCTGATGGCCACTCTCATGTGGATATAAAGCCATAGCGTAGTTGACAAGTAAAATCATAACTAGTTTTTGCTTTTTCTTTAAACATAAACTGATGCAAATGGATGAAAGATTCCAAGATATAGCGTCCAGTGGATCGTTTGACTTTTCCTGTATGCTACAGTGTTGGTACTTTGGACAATGCTGAGCTACAGCAGCTACCCTCCACCACTTGGAGGAGGTCTGGAGTCAAATGTTTTAAGATGTTTTTTATTTTTATTTTTATTTTTGGAGTCCTAGTTTTGCTTAATCCTCGCACCATTTTTATTTATTTATTTATTAAAATAATCGGTGATGCCTCTACGATTATTCTAAAAACATTGTGGGACTGGTTGACAAGCAAAGATCATTAGTTTAGCTTTCCTTTATACATAATTAAAGCAAATGGAAGGAAGATTCCAAAGTATAGGCTGGGCATTTCAGTATTTTGGCTTTCGATTTAATCCATCTATTTGGCATATTGGCTAGTGGGAATTCTTCAGTGTCAAAGCAAATAAGAGATCGGATAACTTTCAAGATTTTATTATTCTTGGGTTTAGGGTGAGCCTTTCCTTAGGTTGTGTTTGAAATAGGGAATAAGAGAGGATATTCAGGGGATATCCCCTGGATATCCAAAAGCCATAACTATAAAGGATAGCTAGGAATAAAGTTAACCAAAGGGATAATCCATCGTTAACCATGGTTAACCATGGGTATCCCCTCAATTTTTTTCCTAGAAAATGCAGGAATAGCTGGTTATCCCTGAAAATAAGAGTAAAAAAAAGTTATCCTATGGATTTACCTTTTGCATTTGATATAATCAATGTGATAGCCAAGGGATATTCCTAGGGATAGCCAGAGGATAAACTCTATCCTGTACACTTATCCATGGATATATTTTTCTATCAAACATAACCTTAAAGTTTTCCAAGATATTGCTTGACTTGGTAAACCAGTTATCCCAACTTACACTCCAAGAATCGAATATTCTGAAAGATAAAGAACAGGTATAACGGTAATAAGATCATTGCAATCACTGCCCATATCCTGTCCTGGTGACTCAATTGTGGTATGATCTCAATAGTAATTGTAAATGATGGTGACGTTTTTTATGATCTGCGGGTTTTTAAAAGTTTGGTTATGGTATATGAAACTGTGCAAGATGTAACATAGTAACTGAGTTCATACTAAGTTCTTAATCGACGCCTACATAAAGGATCATAATTGGTTTAAGAGTGAAAATTGCATTTTTTTTTCTCTCTCTCTGGCCAATGTTAATTTTGTTATTTTTTTTGGATCTTTGGATCTCATGATGGTTTTTGGTTGGCGACTTCAGGACCAATTCCATTAAATTATGCCACAACAAATCATAGAAACCCGAATCTCTCCATATGATATTTCACTAATATTCCATTAAATCATAAACACACAAAAGAGAAAAAGAAAAAAAAAAAAAAACTAATAAACGGGCTTTCATTTCATTTTATTGTACTTTAATTCCAAGTGGAGGGTCCAACCAAATCAAAGAGGGGTGGAACGACGAGGCTAAAACCCGGTTTATGATCCATCTTGCTTTGTTTTTTATTTTTGTTGATAACTAGACCTTTTATTTTTAGATAACTAGACAACTGTCTTTAATTTGCCAATGCTTTGGGAAATCATGGATCTTGATGAGATCACTAAGTATTAGTCAAAAGCGTCTATGCTTCGTGTTAGAAAGTAATTTGCAATTAATTACATGACTTTTCATAAATTTAAAGAGTCATTTTAGTAATTCAAAGAGTCGGTTTAGGAATCAAAGAGTCACTTTGGTAATATCAGAAATACATATATTCCCATGAGTCTCTTTAGTAATCCAAAGATATTAAAATTGTCATACTTCATATCTATATAAGAAGGTATCGACAAGATTGTAAGTGGAACAAAAGTCTATAAAAAAAAAAAAAAATACCTTTTGCTCCTATTCCATCAACTTTTCATTCTGTTCCAACAAATTTGGTATCAGAGCTCTAGAAGAAGCACTTGTCAAGATGGCATCTTTATCAACTACCATGTTCTCCTACACTTTTAACCAAGTTCCTATCTTCAATGGTGAGCATTATGACTATTGGAGTAGTCAAATGCAAACCATATTCATCTCCCAGGACCTTTGGGACATAGTCGAAGGTTCATATGCAGAACCACCTCAACCACAAGATGCTACAACAAAATGGACATAGAGCAACAAAAGAAGTACAAGGAGAATGTGAAGAAAGATGCAAGTGCTCTTCGATACATTCAACAAGGAATAAGCCAAACCATCTACTCCAAAATTTTGGAGCAAAGAAAGCAAAGCAAGCTTGGAAAGTACTCAAAGAAGGTTTTCAAGGTAATGAGAAAATCATCTCACTAAAGTTACAATCACTTTTGAGAGATTTTGACAGCATGCAAATGAAAGAAGGACAAGGTATGCAAAGCTTTCTTACCAAAGTTATAGCAGTTGTTAATCAAATTAGAAGTCTTGGAGATACTATTGAAGATAGAAAAGTTGTTCAAAAGGTTCTTAGAAGTCTTCCTATAAAATATGATCATGTTGTCACTACAATAGAAGAATCAAAAGATCTCTTTACCTATACTTTTAATGAACGAATGAATTCTCTTCAACTTCACGAGGAAAGAATGAATAGGTCTTCTACTCAACCTCTTGAGCAAGCCTTCCAAACCGAGCTCAACACCTCAGAAAAAAGAACTTTAAACAGAAGCACAAAGGAGGACCATTCCAAAAGAAGGAAAAAGGCAACAATCAAGGAGGAGCAAACCAACAACAATCAGGTGGTTTTAATTCTCAATGCCGAGTTTGCAAGAAGAACAACCATGACTCAAAAGATTGTCGATACAGATGCAATAAGTGCAAGATTCCCAATCATTCACAAAGGGACTGTTGGTACCAAAAGAAGAATGGAAATGATGAAGCCAACTTCACTAAAAATGAAGCAAAAACTCAACAACTCTTCTCTTGCATGAATGCCCAAAAAGATTCTCAAAATGTATGGTACTTGGATAGTGGGTGTAGCAACCACATGACGGGGAATCAAAAGATCTTCGTCCAACTTGACAAAAATTATTCTTCTCAAGTCATGCTTAGAGATGACAAACTCCAAAATGTAGAAGGCAAAGGAACTATTGAAGTTCTCACCAAATGAGGTACCAAAAGGCTTATTAATGATGTTCTTTATGTGCCAAATCTAACTCATAACCTCCTAAGCATTGGGCAACTTACTCAAAAAGGATATGCTGTCAACTTTAATAATAGTAGCTACAAAATTTTTGATAAAAGGAATAACTTTCTAATTGCTACTATTCCATGAGCACAAACAAGGTTTTTCCTCTAACCATGTTATTTGAAGTTATCGTATTCAAAAGTGAAGCTATTAATATGTCAACTTTATGGCATCTTCGATATGGACACATGAATATGAAGGGGCTGCATCTACTTAAGCAAAAAAAATATGGTGATTGGACTTCCTCTCATCGGAGAAGAAGCCAAGTATGTAAAGGCTGCATATATGGAAAAATGCACAAGCCACCATTTCCAAAGTCTTCATGGGGGATCAAAGCACCTCTTGAACTTGTTCATGCTGATATATGTGGACCCACAAGAACTTCATCACACAACAACCGAAGGTACTTCATTCTATTTGTTGATGATTATACAAGAATGATGTGGGTTTACTTCTTGCATGCCAAGTCCAAAGCTTTCTTTATTTTTCTACAATTCAAAGCACTAGTTGAGAAATAAAGTGGACTCCAAATCAAGACTCTTTGAACTGATCGAGGAGGAGAGTTCATCTACAAACTATTCGTGGAATACTGCCAGCAAAATGGTATCCAAAGACAACTCACAGTTCGTATGAGTCCTCAACAAAATGGAGTTGCTAAAAGAAGAATCACACCATTGTGGAAATGGCCTGAAGCATGTTGAAAGAAAAAGGCTGATCAAATAATTTTTAGGCTGAAGGTGTGCATACTACTGTTTATATTCTTGATATATCTCCTACAAAAGTAGTACTTAACAAAACTCCATTTGAAGCATGGCACAAAAGAAAACCAACAGTACATCATCTTAAAGTATTTGGTTGTATTACTTATTCTCACATTCCATCACAGTACCGAAAGAAATTTGATGAAAAAGGAGAAAAACTAATCTTTATTGGTTATAGTGATGAATCCAAAGGATACAGGTTATTCAATCCAAAAACCAAGAAGCTTGTCATCTCAAGAGATGTAATTTTTTATGAAGAAACTAATTGGAATTGGACACAGAGCTCATCTCAAATGCCAAACTCATATGAGTTTATGGAACCACAAGCTAAACAAGAAGAGCATCAACAAATTCCTTCTACATCTCCAAGTTCAATTCATTCTACTCCTTCATCACCAATACAAACTTCATCATCTACATCTCAAGCCTCCTCTTCTTCACCAAGTTCCATTCATTCTCCCTTTTTCTTAGAAACCATGGATACAGATTCTCCACCGAAAAAAGTTCGATCCATGCAAGATATTTATAACACTTGTCACTTTGCTTTCTTTGGTTATGAACCTCAGGATTTTGAGGAAGCTGTGGTGAAGGAAGAATGAAAAAAGGTAATGGATGACTAAATAGCAACAATTCAAAAGAACAAAACTTGGGAGCTTGTCAACTTGTCGGAAGGGAAGGATGTAATTGGGCTGAAATGATCTACAAAATCAAGTATAAAGAAGATGGATCTATTCAAAAGCATAAAGCTTGACTTATCGCTAAAGGATACTCACAGCAGTCTGGCATCGACTTCACCGAAACATTTGCACCAGTTGCAAGAATGGAGATAATCCATATTATTCTTGCTCTTGCTGCCCAACTTGAGCTTCAAGTCTTTCAACTTAACGTCAAATCTGCCTTCCTCAATGGCAAACTTAAGGAGGAGGTATACGTCAAACAACCTCAAGGGTATGAAGTGGCAGGTATGGAATACAAAGTCTATAAACTTTACAAAGCTCTATATGGCTTGAAGCAAGCTTCACAAGCTTGGAACAACAGGGTTGACAAATACTTCTGTTCAAATGGATTTCAAAGAAGCCCAAGTGAACCATCTCTTTATATAATGATATTTGATGCCACTAACTTTCTCGTTGTTTGTATCTATGTTGATGATCTTATCTACATGGGAACTAACATGCAAATTGTAGAAGAATTCAAGCAAAGCATGATGAAGGAATTCGAGATGTCAGATCTTGAATTAATGAAGTATTTTCTTAGCATCCAAGTAAAGCAAGCCAAAGGAGAAATTTTTATCTCATAAAAGAAGTACATTAAAGACATGTTGCAAAAATTTCAAATGGACAAAAGTAAACCAGTTTCAACTCCAATGGCATTGAATGAAAAGCTGAAACAAGATGATGGTGTTGAAAAAGCTGATGCAAAGCTCTACAGAGACTAGTTGGTTCATTAATATATCTAACCAACACATGGCCTGACATTATTTATGCTGTGAATGTTGTTTCAAGATTTATGCACGAACCAAGCAAACTGCATTATGCTGCTATAAAACGCATCCTGAGATATCTCCAAGGAAGTCAAAGGCAAGGCATAAAATATGCTAAAGAAGAAAATAATGAGCTTGGTGGTTATTCTGATAGTGACTGGGCTGGTTCAATTGATGACAAAAAAAGCTGGTTATATATTTTGTCTTGGATCAAAGATGATTTCATGGAGTTCAAAGAAAGCAAAAATAATTGCATTTATTGTGATAATATGTCGGCAATTGCATTGTCTAAGAATCCAGTCTTCCATGCAAGGTCCAAGCATATTGAACTTCGACATCATTTCATTCGAAATTTGGTAAGTAAAGAAGAAATCATTTTAAATTATGTTTGCACCAATGTTTTAAAAACCGGCCCGGACCGACCAGTCCAACCAGGAACCGATCATCAGTCCAGTCCAATTTTATTATTAAAGTTGACTTTTATATGATCCGGTAAAAATCTAAAAAACCCGTTAAACAGGCCGGGTTTCAATCGGTCCAACACAATTTTTAGATTTTTTTTAATTTTTTTTTAAATTATATTTAAATTTTATTATTTTATATTATTAAATTAAAATTTAATTATAATATTATCCAGTCCGACCAAACCGGTTCATCCGGTCAAATGGGTTGACCCGTGACCCAAATGTTAAGCCGGTTCGTTGTCCGGTCCGATTTTCAAAACATTGGTTGGCACAAATGAGCAAGCTGCAGGTTTTTCTTACAAAAGCTGTCACCATAGAAAAATTCAAAAAATTTAAGGAGGAAGAGTGTTAGGAAGTAATTTGCAATTAATTACATGACTTTTTAGTAATCCAAAGAGTCATTTTAGTAATTCAAAGAGTCAGTTAAGGAATTCAAAGAGTCACTTTGGTAATATCAGAAATACATGTATTCCCAATAGCCTCTTTGGTAATCCAAAGACATTAAAATTATCATACTTCATATCTATATAAGGAGGTATCGGCAAGGTTGTAAGTGGAAGAAAAAGTCTATAAGAAGAAAATATCTTTTGCTCCTATTCCACCAACTTTTCATCTTGTTCCAACACTTTCTTCTCATACTGAAAGCCATTGCCTTTGGTCTTAGAGTTATCAGCAGACCATATGAAGATGCCAAAAAGTCTTCCTTGATTCTGGAGCGTCTTGCAAGCATCAAAGAAACCATTTTCTAGAGACAACCCTTCACTGTTGTCAGATATCAAACTGGTCAATATCTTCTCTCCTTTATAATTCGAGCTCTGAGTATCAAAATAGCCTAAAAACTGCGGTACCGTGTGCTGTTAGGATACACATAGAATTGGAAGTTCACATGGTCTATAACATTTGAATACTTCGCCCACAAAGCTTTGTAATAGGTCTGGAGTGGAAATTTTTATTTGCACCGTTCGGATTGCTCAGTGCACCCCCCACTTAACAAAAAAAAATCAATTTTACCCTTATAAAAAAGGATCAAAATGCCCCTATTTTTACTCTCTCATCCCTCAACAAAAACAGCTCCCCCTCCCATCGCACCCCCCCCCTCCCCTCTCCTAATGAATGGAAAAAAAAAATTGCTCAATCAATCGATTGAGTCTTTGTTTGAAAATATTTTAACCCTCAATTAAATAATGAACAAACAACTAGCAATTTGGAAAGGATTTACGAATGAAAAGGTTCATTTTTTAGACCTATTTTAATTTTTTATTTCACGGTCCGTGTCTTGTTCGGCCACACAGGGCTGAACGAAAGGCCTCTATATGGTCCTGTGTGGCCAAACAAAAGCCTTCTATTTGGCTAGGAGGGGCCGAACAGAGGCCCTCTATTCGACTGGAATGGGCCAAACAAAGGACCTCTGTCTGGCCAATTCCGACCGAACAGAAAGCCCCTATTTGGCAAAACAGGGCCGAACAAGGGGGCTGGGTTTATGGTTTAGGGTTAGGGTTTAAAATTATTTTTTTTAACCATGTAGGGTGATGCTTCAACAGAAGGCAGTATGATTGGCTCTGAATATGTGATCGATTACACAAATAAATTTACAACTTACGAGGTCTGATAATTTTGATTACAATTGTTTTATTAGTTGATTGAGCAATGTGTAAAATTGTTTAGTGACATTAAACTTTTTATTATGTAGATATTTAAGAGTAGAGAAGACTTGTGTAATTGGTATCGAAAAGCTGAAAGGAGGAATGGATTTGTTGTTATAATTAAAACTTCTAATTCAGGTACTGATAGCAAGAAACTAAGAATTATACTTGCTTGCTAGAGAAGTAGCACTGCAGAATAAAAGCATAAAGAAAAAGCGATTAAAGACCAGGGCCAGTGACACTAAGAAGTGTGGATATCCTTTTGCATTAAGAGGGAAGAAATTGGACACGGCAGATGATTGGATATTAATGGTCATTTGTGGATTGCACAATCATCCGGCTACGAAGTATCTCGAGAGGCACTCATATGATGGATGATTATCGAAGTAGGAGACTTCATTGTTAGTGGATATGTCGAAGACTTTGGTTCGACCAAAGGCCATATTATCCACATTGAAGCAAAGGGATGCCCTTAATGTACGTGCATGAAGATGATCTACAATGCATGGCAGAGGTGTAAGGTTATAGAGAAAGCTGGGAGATCTCAGATGCAACATCTTCTGGGTAAATTATCCGAGTATAAATACATTAAGTGGCATAGGAATTTTATTGAGTTTGATGTTGTGCTTGACTTATTTTGGGCTCACCCTAGTAGCATAGATTTGTTACGTGCATTTTCTCATGTTTTGATAATGGATTACATGTACAAGATGAATAGATATCATCTTCCTCTCTTAGAGATTGTGGGGGTGACATCAACTAACCTCACATTTTCTATTGCTTTTACATACATGGACTCTGAGCGGGAAGATAACTATACATGGGCATTAGAGAGATTGTGCAGCATCATGGACGTTGATGTTATGCCTGAGGTGATAACATAGATCGAGACTTGGCTCTATTGAATGTAATTCAGAAGGTATTTCCTATGGCAAAACATTTGTTATGTAGATGGCATATTAGTAGGAATGTTTTGGCCTAGTGCAAAAGATTATTTGAAACAAAGAAGAAATGGATAAGTTTATAATAAGTTGAAATATACTAGTGTTGTCAACCACAGAAGACCAGTATAACGATCATTGGAGTGCACTCTAGAGAGAGTTTAGTACCTATCCAGATGCTTTACGGTATGTGTCAATACTTGGCTGAGCAAGTTCAAGGAAAGATTTGTCGTAGCATGGACGGACGCACGTAGGCACTACTAGAATGTGACAGCTAATAGGTATCATAAGAAATTGGTTCATTTTAAAATTTTATAATTTAATTATGTATTTATTATCTAACTTTTATTTAATTTTATTTACTTTACTAGGGCTGAAAGTGCATATGCAAGGCTTAAAAGATAGCTTGGATCAAGCCAAGGGACTTTCGAGTCATGTTGGATAAAAATTCATAGTTTGATTGAGTTGCAGCATAGTAACATTAAAGCCTCATTTGAAAAGAGTTTGACGGTCATACAACACAACTTCAAGCCTGCTGAATTCAAAGAACTACGAGGTTTTATATCTATAACTACATTAAATCATATCCTTGCCCAAGTGAACCAAGCCAATTCAGTTGGGATTCATGAATCAGTTTGTGGGTGTTTTATTCGATGAACATATGGTTTACCATGTTGTTGGCCCAGATGACAACCCAAGAGGGGGGATGAATTGGGTTCTTTAAAAATTTAGCCTCTTGAAAAATTGTTTGCTTAAGATGAATGAAAATAAATGCAATGTAAATATAAAGTACATGAATAAAACAGAGATAGAGATAGAGTCAATGGAAGCACGGCAAACACAAAGATTTTATAGTGGTTCGGTGTATCCAACACCTACGTCCACTCCCAAGATCCTACTTGGGTCCACACTATAATCTCCTCGATTACAGCCGAGTTGTTTTACAAGTTCACAACTCAAACTTGTTGTTTTACCCGGGATCACAACGAACCCAGCCATTTTTCGGGCTCACCAGCACACAACCCAAACTCAAGCAAAACTAGCTTGACCCGAGGTTAACAACCTCCACTAGTTCAATCCCCTTTGATTGAACTAGGCACAAACAAGAATAAGAATGTTTTACAAATTTTCACAGCTCCTTAATGAGCAAATATTCAAAGAAAAGTAAATAGGTTTAGAAAAGCCTGGTTTGAAGTTGTTTGGCTTTGAGCTTTTCTTCTTTTCTTCTTTTCCTCTTCTTTTTGCTGGGTTGAATCAAGCCTCAGCTCCGATTCCTCACAGTAGATGCAGTTGAGAAGATTGAAAAGTTGGTCTCTTTCTTCTAGTTGAGAATCCTCCGATTTTTCGCTATTTGAACGGCTTGGATTCTTCTTTGAGCTTTGTGGAGTGGAAGGTTTTGAATTTGAAAGCTCCTCTCTTGGATATAAGGCTCAGACTTTTCGGATTTTGATTTTTGATTTTTTCTATCCGTTTCTCTCTTTCTTTTTCTTTTCAAACGGTTGTTTTTCCCCTTTTTATAGATTTTCTTTTGATTCATTTTTGGGTGAAATCTAGCCGTTGGAGTGTACCTGGAAGGATTTTCCATTCATAAAAAATAGCCGTTAGATGTCAGAAATCAAAAATATTACCGTTAGAGCTGATCTGGCATTTTTGATTTTTCGTCCAGGTGGGTTGGAGTCGGCTCCAGCTTTTCAGGTGTCGGCTCCGAATCGTTTTTCCATAAATAGTAAAATCTGAGTTCGTCGTGGAGTCGGCTCCGCAAAAGTAAGTGTCGGCTCGCCGTCGTCAGGTGTCGGCTCCCGAATACTGTAGGTGTCGGCTCCAGGATGCTCAAAAATCAACGTTCTGTCCCGCATCGGAGTCGGCTCCAGACACTGTAAGTGTCGACTCCGAAACCTTAGGTGTCGGCTCCGAAACTCTAGGTGTCGGCTCCAGGTTGTATCAAAAATCAGATTAAAATTGAATTGGCCATGGGGTCGGCTCCAGACTTTCTAGGTGTCGACTCCAAGCTCTGAAACTTTGAAATCTCTGATTTGTATTTGATTCAAAATTCATTTCTTAATTCCTTTAAATTGATCAAATAAATTTAAGTCCTGAAACACTTATAAAATCCATTAGTAATCAAATAAATATACTCAATTCCTTTATTAATCATCAAAATCAATGAATGGATCAACAATCTCCCCCTTTTTGATGATTATAAAAACATTGAGTATATGCATAGAATTCTTAAATTAAAAAATATCAAGGAAGTGATCTTTACGAGTAAGCTCCCCCTGAATAAGGTAGCTTCTCTTATGAAGTTCAAATTCAAATTATTCTTCCTCTTACTTTACACATTTGGTACTTAAGATTTCTTTGTGCATAGACAATTCAATTTGATTATTAATCATATCAATCAATATCATATTAATCAATTAACAATAACTCAATATCATATTAATCAATTAACACTTTAATGCAATTAACAACTATAATTCTTTCCATATAATTTTCTCCCTCTTAATGCATATACAATCCTAATTCTCTCCCCCTTTTTTGTAATCAACAAAAAGGTAAAGAATATTTTACTGCATCAAAAGATAATTGCATCAAAAGATAATCAAAAGTCAAATATTACATAAAAAACTTTTCATTCATTAACATAAGCTTCACTACATCAACATATTGTCAAGTATTACATAATTCTCTCCCTCTTTAAACTTCATTATATTAACTTCATTACATCAAAATGTAAACAACATTTCAACAAGATTGAACATACACTACATCAAAAGTTCTTTCTAACTATTCTTGTTAAATGGTCTACTATATTTTTCATTCCATCACATTGAAGTCTAACATAATCTTTTAGTCTCTCATCACAAATGTGCAAGCTGTTGTGATTTTGTCTTGAAGTTCGGCGTTGCACTTTGAATAAGTTTCACCATCTCCACAAATCTCTTTAAGCTCTTCAAAGATGTTCTTCAAATCACCATTTAAAGATTCTGCGGAGGAGTTGAGAGTTGATTCAATCTTTGCAATCCGATCATCAAGGGAGTAAAGTGATTCTTTTAAATTCATAAATTTACTGTCAAACTCATCCTTCTGAGCTGCAAACAAACTTTTTAATTGCTCCATTTGAAGGTCTGAGAATCCAGTCGAAGAAGTGGATGGTTGATCATAAACTTGTGCAGGTGCAGGAGCAGGAACAGGAGCAGAAATGGGACTCCTAGGCTGTGGAGAAGGAACCCTAAATGATGGTCCAGCCTCGCAAGGCTCAGAAACTCTCGGCATAGGGGCTCTTTCATCTAGGTGTCCTTTCCTATCCCATTGTCCATTCACCTTGACAAAACCCATCCGATGCAATGTAGCTAAGCTATAGTAATCTGTGTGCCTTAGGTTCTTGGAAAGTTCATTCTCTTGAATTATAACCCCTTGGCTCTTGAATACCATAGTTAGTACCATTCCATACGGTAGGGATGATCTCCTTTTCCCTCCAGCTTCTGCCATATAAAAAATCATCATTGCTGCCAGATTGATCGGCTGCCCAGTTAGAACACTGTCCATAACCACAATGTCTCGCTCCGAGACATACTCAAACCGACCAGTCTTTGGAAACAAGATCCTACTGCATATATTGTGTAATAATCTCAATTCTAGGGGTAGTTGATTGGCTCTAATTTCTTCAAACTCTGTTACATCCCTTCCTAACATCCTTGAAAGGGCTGCTGACCTATCACTATGCATGTCAGCTGCTAAACCAGTGATGGGATGCTAAGGAGGTTTCCAAGCTTTTGAAAGGTGAGATGAATCCTTTTCCCTTTAACATTGCTTACTAAACCTCCATCCCCTCTAGCCAAATTGAAATAGAATTCTTTTACTAGGGCTGGATAGGTAGGAACATCAAGAGAACACAGCTTATCCCAGCCCATTTCCTTCAATTGTCTCCCGATTGAAAAACCTTCGGATTCAAATAGGTCAAAATCGATTTTCTACCCATTGTGATGACTCTATCAGCTAGGGTATCTACCTTTGTGGAAGATGTGTTGGGGTTGTCAGAATCTGTGGACGAATCGCTGCTTGGAGTCGGCTCACGAACGGGACGACGTGCGGACCGCTTTCCCGTAGTTACCGGCGCTCCAACCACTGATTCTCTCCTTTTGGGTGCCATTTGATCTTTGGAAAGGTTCGATTTGGATGGAATTAGAGATGGGGAAGTTTTGGAAAAATTTTGGAAGAGTTTGGTTAGGATTTGAGAAAGTGATGAAGTGACGAGGTGTCGACTCTGCCCTAATAAATCAATTTTGATCCCAGGTGTCGACTCCCGCAAAGTCGGGTGTCGACTCCAAATCGCTAACACAGTCAGCGCTCGAACTGGAGTCGGCTCCGAATTCACAGGTGTCGGCTCCAAGGTCAGGGACCGAGAGCGACACAGTCAGAGGTGTCGACTCCTCATTCTGAGGTGTCGACTCCAAAGACAGTTTCAGCAAAAATATATGAGATTCAAATGACTGAAACTCGTCAAAATAAATTTTATAAAATTTTGATAAAATTTTGGAGTATTAAGGATCAAATAGCTCAAATGACTAGATAATTTGTCCTTAAAATAGTGAAGGGAATATCAAGAAATTGATAGAAATCTAGATTCTCATTCCTTAATGTATCAAAATCAATCCATAGGGTCACATATCCCTAATTCACCTCTAAGATAACAAAATCTCTCTTCACTCAAAGGTTTTGTAAATATGTCAGCTAATTGTTCCTCTGTATTAACATATTCAAGACAAATTTCATTATTAGCTACATGTTCTCTTATGAAATGATATCTAATTTCAATGTGTTTTGTTCTTGAATGTTGAATTGGATTTTTAGTTAGATTTATTGCACTCGTGTTATCACATCTAATTGGTGTTTTATCAAGGGTTATGCCATAATCTTCAAGTTGTCTCTTAATCCAAAGGATTTGAGCACAGCAACTTCCAGCTGCAACATATTCTGCTTCAGCAGTAGATAATGCAACCGAATTTTGCTTTTTGCTAAACCAAGAGATTAAGTTACATCCTAAGAATTGACATGCACCACTTGTGCTTTTTCTATCCAATTTACATCCAGCATAGTCAGAATCAGAATATGCAATTAAATTTAAGGTTGAGTCTCTAGAGTACCATAAACCTACATTTTTAGTTCCACTTAAATATCTTAAAATTCTTTTTACAGCAATTAAGTGAGATTCTTTAGGTTCAGATTGAAATCTAGCACATAGACATACTGCAAACATAATATCTGGTCTACTAGCAGTTAAGTAAAGAAGAGATCCAATCATACCTCTGTAATGTTTTTGATCTACTTTCTTACCATCTTCATCTTTGTCCAATTTGCACGAAGGACTCATAGGTGTCCCAAGTGGTTTGATTGACTCCATTCCAAATTTCTTGAGCAGTTCTTTTGTGTATTTGGCTTGATTGATGAAGATTCCATCTTTGCTTTGTTTGATTTGAAGTCCTAGGAAGAAGTTGAGTTCTCCCATCATACTCATTTCAAACTCACCCTGCATTAACTTTGCAAATTCTTGACATAACAAATTGTTAGTAGCACCGAAAACAATATCATCAACATATATTTGTACTACTAATAAATCTTTGTCTTTTGTTTTCAAAAATAGTGTTTTATCGACATTTCCTCTTACAAAATCATTTTCAATCAGAAATTTACTTAATCTTTCATACCAAGCCCTAGGTGCTTGTTTCAAACCGTATAGTGCTTTGTGTAATTTAAAAACATGATTTGGAAATTCATGATCTTCAAATCCCGGTGGTTGTTCAACAAAAACTTCTTCATTTATAAATCCATTTAAAATGCGCTTTTAACATCCATTTGAAATAAATTGATATGCATATGACATGCAAATGCAAGTAACAATCTAATTGCTTCAAGTCTAGCTACAGGTGCAAAAGTTTCATCAAAATCAATTCCTTCTTCTTGATTATATCCTTTTGCAACTAATCTAGCTTTGTTTCTAATTACTATGCCATTTTCGTCTAATTTATTTCTAAATACCCATTTTGATCCTATTACAGAATGATCTTTAGGTCTATCCACTAATGTCCAAACATTATTTCTAGTGAATTGATTTAATTCTTCTTGCATGGCTAACATCCAGTTATTATCTTTTTCAGCTTCTTCAATAGTTTTTGGTTCAATTTGAGATACAAATGCAAGATGATTATTGATGTTTCTCATTGATGATCTAGTTCTTACTCCTTGAGATGGATCACCTATAATTAATTCTCTTGGATGACCATAGGCATATCTCCAATCTCTAGGTAGATCTATATCATTACGATTTCCATCAACAACATCAACACTAGGAGAATCATTATCTTTAGCTTCTTGTTCATGATCTGAAGATACATCTATATTTAATTTTTCAATGTCTCTTTCTAGAATGTTTGTATCTTCCTCATCATCAATCTTTTTAGAACTTGATGCTAAAGATTCATCAAAGATTACATGAATAGATTCTTCTACTATTAAGTTTCTCTTGTTAAATACTCTATAAGCTTTACTTGATGTTGAATATCCTAAGAATATGCCTTCATCAGATTTTGCATCAAATTTTCCTAGGTTATCTTTGCCATTATTATGAATGAAACACTTACAACCAAATGCATGAAAATAACTTATGTTTGGTTTTCTATTATTCCATAGTTCATAAGGTGTTTTCTTAATGATTGGCCTAATTAAAGCTCTATTAAGGATGTAGCATGCCGTGTTTATAGCTTCTGCCCAAAAGTATTTTGGTAAGTTGCTTTCACATAGCATGGTACGGGCCATGTCTTCTAGGGTTCTATTTTTCTTTCAACTACACCATTTTGTTGCGGTGTTCTAGGTGCAGAAAAATTATGATGGATGCCATTTTCTATGCAAAAATTTTCAAATAAATGATTTTCAAATTCAGTGCCATGATCACTTCTTAGAGACACTATGGTGTTGTTTTTCTCATTTGTGACCTTCTTGAAGAATTTCAAAAATAGTGGAAAGGTCTCATCCTTATGAGCTAAAAATAATACCCAAGTGTATCTAGAGTAATCATCTACAATCACAAGACCATATTTCTTTCCTCCTAGACTTGTGGTTCTAGTAGGTCCAAAAAGATCCATGTGAAGTAGTTCAAGTGGCCTAGAAGTGGAAACAATATTTTTAGTTTTGAAAGAATTTCTAGTTTGTTTTCCAAATTGACATGCATCACAAATTTTATTATTTTCAAAATCTAATTGTGGAAGTCCTTTTACTAAATCCATTCTAATTAATTTTGAAATAAGGTGTGTGCTTGCATGACCTAATCTACGATGCCACAACCAACCAATCTCATTTATATTAGCATTATTAGCAACTAAGCAATGATTACTAGTAGACAAATTGTCTAAATCAATCAGGTATACATTGCCATTTCTATTTCCAATAAAAACAATGCTATTATCAATGGGATTAGAAACTGTGCATATAGAAGATTCAAATGATACTTTAAAACCTTTATCACATAATTGACTAATGCTAATTAAATTATGTTTCAAACCATTAACATATAAGACATTTTCAATATATGTGGAGGGAGTTATTTGAATGTTACCAAACCCCAAGATTTGGCCTTTGCCATTGTCACCAAATGTAACTACTCCTCCTCTTTTGCTTTCAAGGGTGATGAATTGATCCTTGTCACCCGTCATGTGCCTTGAGCAGCCGCTATCGAGATACCACTTTCTCTTTGATCTTTTGGCCGCAAGACACTCCTGCAAAAATAATTAAGTCTTATATTTAGGTACCCAAGCTTTCTTGGGTCCTTCATGGTTAGTAGCATAAAAATTGTTCCTTTAGGAACCCAAATTTTCTTTCCTTTACTATTTATCTTCTTATCTATTTTCTTAAAATTGCATTCAAAAACTTGTGTCCCTTCTTGTTACAGTAATGACATGTAACATTATCATTGTTTTGTTCCTTTCTAAAAAAGTTTTTGACAAATTTTTGTTTCAAATTAGGTCTATATCCTAAACCAGCCTTATCATATATAGCTCTTTGATTACTTAACAATAAATTAAGTTTTTCTGAACTATAAGTGAATTTATCAACAATACTTTTATATTTATCAACTTCCTTCTTTAGTTTATCATTTTCATTGGAAATTGATTCTTTTTCTTTAGTCAAATTCTTTTTCAGATTTCAGCACTTTAGTTTCATTATTAAGATTTTCTTTTTCTTCAATCAAAGTTAAATTTTTATTTTTCAAAAACTTATATTTCTTTTTCAAAATTTTGAAATCACCAACAAGTTCATTAAAAGCATCAAATAATTCATCAAAAGCAAATTCATCGCAAGGATTTTCAGAACTTACCTCATCCTCTTCGTTTGCCATAAAGCAAATGTTAGCAACCTCCTTTTGTTCTTCCTCCGATGAGGATTCATCGCTGTCGCTCCAAGTTGCAACATAGGCTTTCTTTTTCTTCTTGAAAGTCTTTTTCAGTTGAGGACAATCATATCTGTAATGCCCCGGTTTCTTACATTCATAGCAAATCAAGGGGTCTTTCTCTTTATCCTTGTCCTTGTCTTTTTCTTTCTCTCCTTCCATCTTAGTTCCAAATTTCTTCTTGTGGAAGGGTCTCTTTCTCCTCATGAATTTTTTGAACTTTCTTGCTAGAAGAGCTGTCTCATCATCATCTTCTTCACTATCATTGCAGCTCTCCTCATTTTCAGCAGCCTTAAGAGCTATGGTCTTTTTCTTTTTCACATCTTCTTCTATGTGCTGCTTCATGGTCAATTCATGGGTCATTAGGGATCCTAGAAGCTCCTCTAAGGGTAAGGTGTTGAGGTCCTTTGCTTCTTGGATTGCTGTCACCTTCGCTTCCCACGTTCTTGGAAGTGACCTGAGAATTTTTCGAACAAGTTCAGAGTTAGAATATGTTTTGCCTAAACTTTTCAACCCATTTACAATATCAGTAAATCTAGTATACATGCTAGCTATATTTTCAGTTTGTTCCATGCAAAATAACTCATATTTATGAACAAGAATGTTTATTTTGGATTCTTTTACTTGGTTAGTACCCTCATGGGTAACCTCTAATCTATCCCAAATCTCCTTTGCGGAATTACAAGTGGAGATTCTATTAAATTCATTAGCATCTAAAGAGCAATATAAGACATTCATGGCCTTAGCATTGAGCTGTGCCATTTTCCTATCATTATCATTCCAATCCCTTTCGGGCTTAGGAACAATAGTGCCATCAACAACGTGTGTGGGTGTACTAGGTCCATTAGTTATAACACCCCACAATTCATAATCAGAAGCTTGAATGAATATCCTCATTCTTGCTTTCCAATAAGAATAGTTGGAACCATTAAACAAGGGAGGTCTATTTGTAGAATGACCTTCGGCAAATGATCCAACTTGAGTTGCCATTTGGATCTTTAGCTCTTGATCGTGTGATCAAAATCTAATGAGCACTTGCTCTGATACCAATTGTTGGCCCAGATGACAACCCAAGAGGGGGGGTGAATTGGGTTCTTTAAAAATTTAGCCTCTTGAAAAATTGTTTGCTTAAGATGAATGAAAATAAATGCAATGTAAATATAAAGTACAGTGAATAAAACAGAGATAGAGATAGAGTCAATGGAAGCACGGCAAACACAAAGATTTTATAGTGGTTCGGTGTATCCAACACCTACGTCCACTCCCAAGATCCTACTTGGGTCCACACTATAACCTCGATTACAGCCGAGTTGTTTTACAAGTTCACAACTCAAACTTGTTGTTTTACCCGGGATCACAACGAACCCAGCCGGTTTTTCGGGCTCACCAGCACACAACCCAAACTCAAGCAAAACTAGCTTGACCCGAGGTTAACAACCTCCACTAGTTCAATCCCCTTTGATTGAACTAGGCACAAACAAGAATAAGAATGTTTTACAAATTTTCACAGCTCCTTAATGAGCAAATATTCAAAGAAAAGTAAATAGGTTTAGAAAAGCCTGGTTTGAAGTTGTTTGGCTTTGAGCTTTTCTTCTTTTTTCTTTTCCTCTTCTCCTTGCTGGGTTGAATCAAGCCTCAGCTCCGATTCCTCACAGTAGATGCAGTTGAGAAGATTGAAAAGTTGGTCTCTTTCTTCTAGTTGAGAATCCTTCGATTTTTCTATTTGAACGGCTTGGATTCTTCTTTGAGCTTTGTGGAGTGGAAGGTTTTGAATTTGAAAACTCCTCTCTTGGATATAAGGCTCTAGACTTTTCGGATTTTGATTTTTGATCTTTTTCTATCCGTTTCTCTCTTTCTTTTTTTCTCTCTTTCAAACGGTTGTTTTTTCCCTTTTTATAGATTTTCTTTGATTCATTTTTGGTGGAAATCTAGCCGTTGGAGTGTACCTGGAAGGATTTTCCATTCATAAAAAATAGCCGTTAGATGTCAGAAATCAAAAATATTACCGTTAGAGCTGATCTGGCATTTTTGATTTTTGTCCAGGTGGGTTGGAGTCGGCTCCAGCTTTTCAGGTGTCGGCTCCGAATCGTTTTTCCATAAATAGTAAAATCTGAGTTCGTCGTGGAGTCGGCTCCGCAAAAGTAAGTGTCGGCTCGCCGTCGTCAGGTGTCGGCTCCCGAATACTGTAGGTGTCGGCTCCAGGATGCTCAGAAAATCAACGTTCTGTCCCTGCATCGGAGTCGGCTCCAGACACAGTAAGTGTCGACTCCGAAACCTTAGGTGTCGGCTCCGAAACTCTAGGTGTCGGCTCCAGGTTTTATCAAAAATCAGATTAAAATTGAATTGGCCATGGGGTCGGCTCCAGACTTTCTAGGTGTCGACTCCAAGCTCTGAAACTTTGAAATCTGATTTGTATTTGATTCAAAATTCATTTCTTAATTCCTTTAAATTGATCAAATAAATTTAAGTCCTGAAACACTTATAAAATCCATTAGTAATCAAATAAATGTACTCAATTCCTTTATTAATCATCAAAATCAATGAATGGATCAACACATGCGCTCACGAGATTGTGTGTATAGAATGGAAGGTCGGCCTATTCTCCTTGATTGCATAGATCTTCATTAGAGAAAACTTGATATGGTGCCTGCTTCAAATATACAAATTATGAAGCTGAACTATAAACCAGAGTTGGATATAATTGCTAAGAAATTCAGCAGTTATATGGGGCTTCTCAATTGCAGATGTTAAGAAAATTGAGAGAGATTGCAAGCCCATATAGTACTTCTCTTGAAGAACCTGCAAAAAGGATGATCGGTTTATGTGGCCACACTTCATTGAAGGCTGATACGTCTACTCATCGTGATCCTTCTGCCTTTGTGTTGGTTCTCTCTGAACAAGATAGTTACTCACCTGGTACGAGCACCCCAATGATACTAGTGCAAAAGAGGCAACCGAGGAAGAAGGTAAGAAGCATTTGTTTCATTTTTAAAAATGAGTATCATGCTGGGCACGGACCGTGTCACAGGATGCGGTTCGGTTCGTGCCGACCCGTGCCGGCCCGTGCAGGCTCATGCCGAGTCGTGACGGCCCGTGTTGTTTATTATTAGCCATTAATTATTAGCATGCGATAGTTTGTAATATCATTTATTACATTCGATATGGTTTGCAGGTTTTTCATCCTCGAACCCGTTCATATAAGTCAACAATCTATATTGATCAAATTTTAGATGGATTGAGGCCATTCATTCAGCATATCAAGGATGTAAAAGCTGATGGTAACTGCAGATTCAGAGCAATAGCTGACTTGCTGGATTTGGAGAGGAGGATTGGCTCCATGTTAGGATGGATTTATTACACGAGTTGCAAAGTCATTCAGAGCACTATCGCACTTTATTTGTTGTCGAAGGAAGGTTTGGCGAGATCGCTCATGCATTATCATATTTTGAGAATGGTCCACCATCTGACCAGTGGATGACATTGCCGGATATAGGCACCTTATAGTGTCCTGCTATAACGTTGTCCTATACCACCTCTTCTTGCAACAATGTCTTACATTCTTACATATTAAATCGGTGCCCCTTCCTTTTTCTATCCCGCAAAGACATTGCAGTAGCATTCGTAAATGGCAATCATTTTATGGAGGTATTAATTAAACATCTCTTACTCTTCCTTAAATGACTCATAAATCATTTTGTTTACTAATTTATTTATTTTATAGGTATTTCTGTTGCCTGGTCATCCCGTTGCCCCAATAGCGAGCAACTGGAAAAGATATCATTTACCTTGTGCTTCCGGATGAGCAACTTCTTATGAATCTAGGATTCAACAGTTCAAACAAACGATCTCGTCAGATGTTATTATTAGCGAGACTGTTGAGTTGTAGAGTACAATTTTTATCAATATACAAAGTTGTATAATGATTAAAATTTTTATATAAAGTGCATTAGTTTATTAGTTGACTGAGCAATGTGTACATTAATAGTATTTCAGGAGACGCCAGTCTGAACCTGATAGTCAGCAGCAGCAATAATAGTATGGGGTTAATGCCTGGAATTTGTTCAGTCTGAACATCTTTACGTATGCTAATTTTTGGGGTAGCTGGCCTACGCCTTACCTGCACCACCATGTCCAGGAGTGTCAATTATCAAGAAGTTTATGAAGTTGACATCGCACCTTATTGTTGATTGATGTATCATTAATTATTTTTATTACTTGATGCAATGACCTTGCAAATTTAGTAATTCACGCACTGGTTAAAACTAGATGAGAATTTATCAAATCAGATGATATTTATCGGAGCATGTCGACACGTGCCAGTGAATATGCATTTGTTATTAATCTTCAAATATGAACTCTGGAACAAAAAAGAACATTTAAAGGAAACTCAAACTTTCAACTTTCATTAAAATTTTAATGTATTTTACAAAAAGATGTGCTAAAAGCTAAAAAAATACATAAGGTCCATCATCAATCTCCATCTCACCATCGTCGATGCCTGTACTGCTATAGCAATGCATGACTAAGGCCAGGTACATCAGGCTCAACTGCTGAAATATATTGATCCTGCAATACCTGTGACAACTAAAAAATAATGTCGTACAGATCGATCCCTGTGATGCAACCTCTTTCCAACCCATATGTAGAATGCTGGTGCAAATGTTAATGGCATCTGCAATATGTCACCCTTGCACGTCAGCATCAACATCATTGGGACGTGATCAGAAATAGATACTGGATCGGCTCTCTGAGGGTGAACTGCCAGGTGTGTGATACGAGAATATCAATCCATATATTCTAGCATGCAATCTGATGGTCGGGTCACCTGATGGCTCCTGCTCGCTTAGCTCAGCAGGTGATCCTCCTACCTTTCCCACATCTGATCATAAAATACGTACCGTATGCGGTACGATGCTGTTGTCGATCCTCTGCTGGCTCGCTCAGGGGCTAGTAGCGTATGGGGGATCGTCTGTATCCTGTCGAACTGTCATAAAACCCTTTCATGATGATAGGGTTCTACGACATCTATGCACTTCAGGCTTTCACTAAAGAATGCAATATCTAAGAATGGACGATCCTTCCGAATATGACGATGGGGATCCCAAACTATCTACAATAGATAAATCCTAATCAATTTGATAATATATGGCAAATCATAGAAATATACAAGTGCATAGTCCTATGGTACATACCTTATTAGCCCTTAAAACCTCCAATGACTTGCGTAGAATCAATAAATGATCCATCGTGGTACGTGATGGACTGCCAGGAATCCATCGGTGCATGCGGGGCCTAGCATCAATATAATCCAGGACTGGGTGAGGAGTGAGAAATAAAAAATGCTTATAAATCCATGCCTGGAGTAGCATCATATATCCACTAATCTGTCTAACGAATGCCCTAGACGCAATTCCTAACTGCCGATATAACTGAGCCAAGGCACCAGCACCCCAGGCATATGTGCTCACCCTATTTAGATCCCGAAATAGAGAAAGATAAGCTATAGGCACCCTCGTCCCGCTCTTATCAATAAAGAGTGTGCATCCTAATAAAAATAGCAAATACCCTCGCACTGCACACTCTATCCTATGATAGCTATCTCTATCAGATATAGCATGAAAATTACTCTTCAGCCACTCTAACCTCACAGATTGACCATGTACTGATAGCACCTCCTGATGCGCGTCTACCTGTGACACACCTAACAGCCCCACTAGTAGGTTCTCAGCATCCTGCTCACTGATGTTATCACATGACAGTGACACTAAGGCACCTATATATGACACTAATCCCTAATATGGCGGCAATGTCATCCAACGTGATCGTCATCTCGCCAAAGGGAATATGGAAGGTGTTTGTCTTGGGCTGCCATCTCTCTATGAAGCCGAGACAAGAATCTTATTGGCAAACCGATAAGAGCAGTGTAATAGTTCAATTAGGCCCGACTGCTGAACTAATGCTCTGAACCTCCTATTTGATTGCCCCAATGCCCACCACTGCCACTCACCTACCTTGGTAGCATGGTTTATGCACTTCAGTGGGGCTCATTCCTGTAAAATATAAATGATAACATGAATAAATTATACAACAGCATTGTAATAATGCATTAAAGAAAATACAGTAGAATAACAAACAAACAATACATGTTGCCTTCATATGGAGGCTACTATATGTGTCCTGAAACTACTAAGAATGGACTCATCTTTTGGACCATCTGGACAAGGTTCATCCGCTTCATCATTAACATCCATAGTGGGATGTCTCATCTACTGTCTCACTGGGGTAATCACTACAGTAATTTTTAGAATAACAATGCTTTTAAAGTTATTTTTTGACGCTTTTTTAGCATTGAAAAATAGCTTTCTGGCGCTTATAGAAGATCAGGAAATTGGGAGTGGGACGAAAATAGCATTGCCGACGCTTTATAAAACATCGTAATTTTTTTGATGCTAAAATAAAGCGTCGGGACGTTGAATTTATATCTTTGCCTGCTCCTGCTGTCAGGCCACCAGCACCGGCATGTCCATGAACACTTGCTGCAGTTCCAGCAGGCTCCTTTCCAGATCCGACGCCGCTCCGTGCCTCTCCGCTATCATGTCCAACACTTTCCCCCTCCCCTGCTCCTGTATGGCCCTATGCAAGAATCTCTCGCCTTCCCCCGTGGCCACCAGGGCGTCCACCGTCTCTTCGTCCGCCTTCTCCCCGGTCACCGTGTAGTACCGCCACTCCACAGTCTCCCGGTACTCCGGGGCCTCCACAAGAAGCTTAAGACATGAAGGTTTATGTCTCCGGTCCTTCCACGCTCAATTTTATTACATTTTTCTTCTTCTTTTCTTACAAATATCATGAAATATCCTCCATGGTTTGAATCAATCAGCGTAGAATTGCCGTCCAATGTGAGACCAGAAGCACTTTGATCAACAATGGCTGCCAACAGCTTTGGAAAGTAATTTTAACGTTGCTTTCTAAAAGTCTGGCAACGGATGCCTGCATGATAAAGATTTATCTCGAGCGACCCAGCTCATGCTCCGATGGCCTAGCAATAGCATTCATGCATTTCATTATAGAAACGGTACATCTCCGATCCCATGCCGAGAATTCAGCAGTCAAACTCCTATCCCGAGAAGAGGCTGTTCATCTTCTCTCTAGCGCTCTCTTTCTTGGTCTCTTTTATACCTGTCCGAGGATTTCTACGACCTCGATGTGGGACAACCAAATAGAACCGGAAACGCTGGCTCTGGAGTGGATGAAAGGGGAGAAAAAGAGGAAGGGTGGGGAAGAGTCGAGGGGACGGGGACGGGAAAGGAAGGAGAGATCTCGTTGTGGTATTTCGACGCTTCGCAAAGCGTCGGAAAAAAAAAAAATTCGTAAAGCATAAAAAAAAAAATTCTTCGCCGGCCACTAAAAATAATTAAAATAATTAAAATACAATGCCGATGCCATTAAAAGCGTCGGCATGCGTAAAATTATGGCAACGTCGGCAATCTTGAAAAAATAAAAAGAGTTGCTACTCTTCATTTTGTTGTAGTGAATGATGCAACAGAAACCTCTAATGCAATAGGAACCTCAGGCTCAGCATGCCTACCACAACATCATGGCTGACGCTATGGGTCTAACTCGTAAGGGGCCAGCATTCATATCTAAATCATGACATTAATCAACATTATTATGCAAGATTAAAATATGTACAAATTAAAAAATATCTAATTTTTTTAAAAAAAACTAAACTATACCGATTTATAATCGATTTAAAAATTTTACTAAATATGAATTTTTTAAACTACTTATATAACCAATTTATTTTTTTATAAAGTACTTATATAATAAATTAAAAAATTTAAATAAACTTTCAAATCGTAACTTCATGTTGGCTTCTCTGTTTGGCCAATCAATGACTCGGCCCAGGCGTTGCCGGAGGGGGCCGAAGGGGATGAAGGAGACCGGAGGGATGGATGGAGGGGGGCAGAGCCGAGGGAGGCAGAGGCAAGGGAGGAGGCCAGAGGGGAGGGAGGGGGGCGAAGCCGAGGGAGGCGAAGGCGGTGGGTTTAGGAAACTCACCACCGCTGTTGCTGCTGGTGCCTGGAAAGGAGGTGCCGGGATGCCGCTCGGTGCTGAGGAAGGAGATCGCCGCTGGTGCCGAGGAAGGAGCAGGGAGAGGGGGAAGATTGGATCGGGCGGTGCGTTAGGAGAGGGGGTGTGGAGAATGCTTTGGAAGGAGGAGTGGGGGATGCAAAGAAGGGGTAATTTAGGAATAGCAATTTTTAAGGGGGGGGTGCAGTGAGTAATTTGAAGGGTGCAGAGAGTTAAAAAAAAAAATTTAAAAGTGGGTGTACTGAGCAATCGGAGCGGTGCAAATAGAAATTCCCGTCTGGAGTGGTTCATCTTCATATGGAGCTATCGAAGCAAACTTTATCACTCCATTGTTCTTCAGTCTGGTGATCAGCCATCCAATGCATGCTGCAAAGGTGTTTGCATCGGCACTTGAAATGAAGTTCTCGTAGTCGACGTCGATGCCATCGATATGATATCGTTGAATGATACTGGTCAGTGAAGAACTGCATTATTGACCCAAGAGTCTATGGATGTAGGATGGAAGGTAGCAGGAATACCGCCTGCAACGCTGTACCCACCAAGGCTGAGAGCAACCTTCACACGTTGCTGTGACTTTGTTTGATGGAGGCGACGGCAGAAGGGGAGAGATTGACAGTGTCCCAAAGGGCATTGAATTGGCCATTGGTGGGGGAGGGGGGGTTGGAAGTGTTGTAGTCTATGGCAAAGGCAAGGATGAAGTGGAATTGGACATTCGGGTTGATCGGCACATCTGTGAACTTGACTCCCGTTCCTTGAGCCCCTATGTATTCTCTAAAGAGGTTCGAGTTTTGGGCAATGGCCATTGGAAAGAGGAGAGCGAGGAGAGGTTTGAAGAGAAGGAGATAGGAGAAGAGCATTGAAAAGTGCATCCGAGGCTTGTGGGGAGGATGGTTTGTATGGAGTAGGGGGCTGAGGAAGTGTTGTATTTAGAAGTCTGTGGAGGGCAATGGAGAGATTAGATTGGCTTATCGGAAACCTGAAACCACCATTCTATCTGGAAGGAAGTCACGGAGTTTGCCTGGCAATCTTCTCATGACCTCGTGGACTTTTCTTGAATAGTTCCGTTCCAATATAGACAGCCGGCAATTTGGAAAACGTTTTTGTGCCACCATAGCCGTGTGGAGAGCGCTCAGTTGCATAATGAGATTGGCGTGACTGAGGATAGCTGTGGCTTTCTTTTAGGCCATTCCCGTGCTAACCACCGCCAATATCTTAAATGGGTCAAATGTCCGGAATGGGACGAAGTGGAGACTAATCAAGATATCTAGATAAGGTGACGCGATTCGCGGGGCATAATTTGATGGATATCTTGAGATAGACCAAGTCGCACATTGCACATTGCGTTGATCTAAAGCAAATCGGGGTGCATTGTATCAAATAACTTCCATGCCTTTGAATCTCTTGGATACCTCAAAAAACCATCACTATTACTAGCTACAGTGTGCCATCTCATGTCCTCAATAGTTTTAGAAGACAAAAACAATCTCTGCAATCTTGCCTTCAATGAAAAATAATGCAAAACTTTTACAGATTGCTTCATTTCCTTTTTAGCAGTGCTTATCGGCTTGTTAGCATTCCCTTTATTTTTTTTCATCTAGACGTGCCACAGACTTTGCATGTTTCCCTACTTTTATCATCCTTCCAATACAATATGCAATCGTTTGGACATACATCAATCATCTCATAATTGAGCTCTAGCTTGTTTATTATTTTTTTGGTCTCGCACTACAAGAAAATAATGAAATAGTGATGCAATTTTAGCGACGCAATTATGCGTCGCTAAAATTGCGACAATATTGCGACGCCTCCGCGTCAAAAAAACATTGCGACGCAAATAGCAACGCATTAGCGACTGAATAAACCTTAAAATTAAAAAAAATTTAAATTTAGCGACGCAAAAATGCATCGCAATATTTGTAAAATGTGTTTTTTTAAAATATTATTAAAGGAATAAAATATTGCAACGCAGATAAGTGCGTCGCAATGTTTTTAAAAAAATTAATTATGTTAAATAGCGATGCATTAGCGACGCAATAAACATAAAATAAGAAAAAATATATTTAACATAGCGACGCAAAAATTGCGTCGCAAATATTAATAAAAATTAATTTTTATAAAATATAATTATGAAATAAAAATATTGCGACGCCACTCAGTGCGTCGCAATATATTTGAAAAACATAATAATTTTATATAGCGACACATTAGCGACGCAATAGACCAAAAAATTATAAAAATTAATTTAATTTAGCGATGCACTAATTGCATCGCAATTATTTTAAATGAAATTAATTTGTATAAATATTAAAATAAAAAAAAAATTACGATGCAAAATAGTGCATCGCAATTTTTTTAAAAAACTTAATTTTTTTAAATAGCGATGCATTAGCGATGCAATAAACCAAAAAAATGAAAATTATTTTTAAATTTAGCGATGCAATAATTGCATCGCAATTAATTTAAATAAAATTTATTTTAAGAAAATAGTATTATGAAATAAAAATATTGCGACGCAATCCAGTGCATCACAATGTTTTATTAAAAATAAATATGTTAATTAGCGACGTAATAGCGTTGCAATAAAATAGTAAAGTAATAAAAAAAATTTATTTAACGACGCAAATTAATGCATCACAATATTTAAAAAAAAATTCATAATGTCAAATTAGCGAGGCATTAGCGACGCAATAAATTAGAAAATATAATTAAAAATTAATAATGTCGAGATCGGTCGTCATCGACCGTACGTGATCGATCATGGCTTCGATCGATCGCAACCATCGGGTTGTCGCCGATCGGATCGATCGCGACGGTCCGAGATCGCTCATCGCCGACCGGGATTGATCATGGCTTGGATCGATGGCAATCGTCGGATCATCGCCGATCGAGATCGATCATGGCTTCGATCGATCGCAACCATCGGATCGTCACCGATCCGATCGATCGCGATAGTTCGAGATCGGTAGTCATCGACCGGGATCGATCATGGCTTCGATCGATCGCAAGTACCATCGGATCGTCGCCGATCCGATCGATCGCGACGGTCCGAGATAGGTTGACGCCGACCGGGATCGATCATGGCTTTGGTCGATCGTAATCGTCGGATCATCGTCGACCAGATCGATCATGGCTTCGATCGATCGCAACCGTCGGATCGTCGCCGATCCGATCGATCGCCACGGTCCGAGAGAGGTCATCGCCGACCGGGATCGATCATGGCTTGGATCGATCGCAACCATCGGATCATCACCGACCGGGATCGATCATGGCTTGGATCGATCGCAACCGTCGGATCATCGCCAAACGGGATCGATCATGGCTTGGATCGATCTCAACCGTCGGATCATCGCCGACCGGGATCGATCATGGCTTGGATCGATGGCAACCGTCGGATCATCGCCGATCGGGATCGATCATGGCTTCGATCGATCGCAAGTACCGTCGGATCGTCGCCGATCCGATCGATCGTGACGGTACGAGATAGGTCGATGCCGATCGGGATCGATAATGGCTTGGGTCGATCGCAACCGTTGGATCATCGCCGATCGGGATGGATCATGGTTTGGATCGATCGCAACCGTCAGATCGTCGCTGATCCGATCGATCGCGACGGTCCGTGATAGGTCATCGCCGACCGGATCGATCATGGCTTGGGTCGATCGCAACCGTTGGATCATCGCCGACGGGATCGATCATGGCTTCGATCGATCGCAAGTAATGTCGGATCGTCGCTGATCGATCGATCGCGATGGTACAAGATATGTCAACGCCGACCGGGATCGATCATGGCTTGGGTCGATCGTAACCGTCGGATCATCGCCGACCGGGATCGATCATGGCTTGGATCGATCGCAAGTACCGTCGGATCGTCACCGATCGGGATCGATCATGGCTTCGATCGATCGCAACCGTCGGATCGTCGCCGATCCGATCGATCGCGACGGTCCGAGATAGGTCGACGCCGACCGGGATCGATCATGGCTTGGGTCGATCGCAAGTACCATCGGATCGTCGCCGATCCGATCGATCGCGACGGTCCGAGATAGGTCGACGCCGACCGGGATCGATCATGGCTTCGATCGATCGCAACCGTCGAATCATTTATAATTATTAAAAAAAAGTTATGCAAAAAGTTTAAAAAAATATTAAATAAAATTTTTATCAGTATTAATAAATAAAAGAAATATAATATTGCGACGCATAAGTTATGTCGCAATGTTTTTTAAATAAATATATGTAATTAAAAAGTTTAAAAAAATATTGCGATGCAATTTTGCATCGCAATTATTATCATAAATTTTAAATATTATTATTTATAAATATTAAAAAATTATTGCGACGCTGTAGCGACGCAATATAAAAAAAAATAAAAAAATATTGCGACGCAATGTATGCGTCGCAATTATTTTTAGTAAATATAATTTTTATCAGTATTAATAAATAAAAGAAATATAATATTGCGACGCATAAGTTGCGTCGCAATGTTTTTTAAATAAATATATGTAATCAAAAAGTTTTAAAAAATATTGCGACGTAATTTTGCATCGCAATTATTATCATTAATTATAATATTATGATTATAAATATTAAAAAATTATTGCGATGCCGTAGTGATGCATTTTAGAAAAAAAAATAAAAAATATTGCGAAAAATATGCATCGCAATTATTTTTAGTAAATATGATTTTTATCAGTATTAATAAATAAAAGAATATATATTGCGACGCATAAGTTGCATCGCAATGTTTTTTAAATAATATATGTAATCAAAAAGTTTAAAAAATATTGCGATGCAATTTTGCATCGCAATTATTATCATTAATTATAAATATTATATTATAAATATTAAAAAATTATTGCGACGTCGTAGCGACGTATTTTAGAAAAAAAATAAACAAATATTGCGACGCAATGTATGCGTCGCAATTATTTTAGTAAATATGATTTTTTCAGTATTAATAAATAAAAGAAATATAATATTGCGACGCATAATTTGCATCGCAATTTTTTAAATAAATATATAATTAAAAATTTAAAAAAATTGCAATGCAAAATTGCGTAGCAATTATTATCATAAATTATAATATTATCATTTATAAATATTAAAAAATTATTGCGACGCTGTAGCGATGCATTTTAGAAAAAAAATAAAATAAATTGTGACGCAATGTATGCGTCGCAATTATTTTTAGTAAATATGATTTTTTTTAGTATTAATAATAAAAGAAATATAATATTGCGACGCATAATTTGCGTCGCAATGTTTTTTAAATAAATATATCTAATTAAAAAGTTTTAAAAAAATATTGCGATGCAATTTTGTATCGCAATTATTATCATAAATTTTAAATATTATCATTTATAAATATTAAAAATTATTGCAACGCCGTAGCAATGCATTTTAGAAAAAAAAATAAATAAATATTGTGACGCAATGTATGAGTCGCAATTATTTTTAGTAAATATAATTTTTTTCAGTATTAAATAAAAGAAATATAATATTGCGACGCATAATTTGCGTCGCAATGTTTTTTAAAAAATATATCTAATTTAAAAGTTTAAAAAAAAATATTGCGATGCAATTTTGCGTCGCAATTATTATCATAAATTTTAAATATTATCATTTATAAATATTAAAAAATTATTGCGACGCCATAGCGATGCATTTAGAAAAAAAAACAAATATTGCGATGCAATGTATGCGTCACAATTATTTTTAGTAAATATGATTTTTTTCAGTATTAATAAATAAAAAAATATAATATTACGACGCATAATTTGTGTCGCAATATTTTTTAAATAAATATATCTAATTAAAAAGTTTAAAAAAAATATTGCGATGCAATTTTGCATCGCAATTATTATCATAAATTTTAAATGTTATCATTTATAAATATTAAAAAATTATTGCGACGCACTGTATGCGTCGCAATTATTATCATAAATTATTATTTTAATCAATTAAAATATTAAAAAAATATTGCGATGCCTTAGCGATGCAATTCCTAGAAAATAAAAATAATTTTCCCGTCGGACCTTGGCGCCAAGTTAGCAACGCATTAGCGACGTAATTATTTGCGTCGCTATTTTTTCATAAAATTATAATAAAACCAAATTAACGATGGATTAGCGACGCATTGATGCGTCGCTAATACATAATAAATTTAAAAAAAATATTGCGACCAATTAGCGACGCAATTAATTGCGTCGCTAATTACTCATATATATACAGTCGGCCGGACTTCTCTTCTTCTTCCTCGTCTTGCCCTAGCCACCGCCCTCCCCAAAAAAAATCTGGCTCCCCGTTCGCTGCTTCGGCTCCCCCCCTCTGGTGCTCCGGCGTTCTCCTCCAACTCCGGAGTCTTCTCTCGACCGAGGTAAGCCCCCCCACCCTATTAAAAAAAAAAATTTGTAATAATTTTCCTCCGGCCACGGCCAAGACCGTGGCCGTCTTCTCCGGCCACGGCCGCTGCCGTGGCCGGCAGTGGCCTGGCCACGGTGGCCAGGCCACTGTCAAAAAAAAAATATTTTGGTAACAGGGGGGGGTGGGGAAACCCCCCCCCCCCCATTTTGTCTTCTCCAGCCACGGCCGAGGTCGCGACCGGACAAGGCGGCCACGGCCGCTGCCGTGGCCGTCTTCTTTGGCCATGGCCACTGCCGTGGCCGGCAGAGGCCTGGCCACGGTGGCCAGTCACTGTCAAAAAAAAAAAATTTGGTAACAGGGGGGTGGGGAAGCCCCCCCCCCATTTTTTCTTCTCCGGCCACGGCCACTGCCGTGGCCGGCAGTGGCCTGGCCACGGTGGCCAGGCCACTGTCAAAAAAAAAAAAAAATTTCGGTAACAGGGGGGTGGGGAAACCCCCCCCCCTTTTGTCTTCTCCGGCCACGGCTGCTGCCGTGGCCGTGGCTGCATCGTGGGCAGTGGCCTGACCACCGTGGCCAGCAGTGGCCTGACCACCGTGGCCAGGCCACTGTCAAAAAACAAAAAAAAATTGGTAACAGGGGGGGGGGGCGGGTTCCCCCCCCCCCATTTTGTCTTCTCCGGCCACGGCCGCTGCCGTGGCCGGCAGTGGCCTGACCACGGTGGCCAGACCACTGTCAAAAAAAAAAAAAAATGGTAACAGGGGGGATGGGGGAACCCCCCCCCCCCATTTTGTCTTCTTCGGCCACGGCCGCTGCCGTGGCCGGCAGTGGCCTGGCCACGGTGGCTAGGCCACTGTCAAAAAAAAAAAAAAATTTCGGTAACAGGGGGGTGGGGAAACCCCCCCCCCCTTTTTGTCTTCTCTGACCGTGGCCGCAGTCCAAAAAAAAAAAAGTTAGGGAAAAAAAAGTTAGGGGGGGCCACGGTGACTAGACAAAAAAAAATAAAATTAAAAAAGTAACAGCTAGGGGCTTTTCCCCACCCCGGTCCCTTCAATTAAAAAAAAATTTAAACACTCATTAAAAAAAACTAACAAAAAAATAGATTCTATCATATTTTATTGTTTTTAAAAATATTTTCAAATAATTTGATGATAAATATAAAATTATAAGATTAGTTACAAATTAATTAATTTATGTCATTAGTTGGAGCTCTTTGGATAGACTGATTGTTATGTCTTGATTATGCAATAATATTTGTAATGCTAGATAGAAAGTCTTGTTGTTATTATTTAATTTGCATAATGTTTATGCAATAATTAATCTAAGCAGAATACTTATGCAATAATATTTGTGCATTTGTAGTTATTTACAATTGTTATGTCTTGATTATTTACATTCTGCTGCAAACTGAATGATGCATTAAATTATGTAATGCTAGATAGAAAGTCTTGTTGTAATATTATTTAATTTCTAGCAACAAATTAGTAGTTTTAATGATTTATATTTTAGTCTTCACAAACATTTGTATTCAACACAATAATCTTAAGAAGTCAGTGACTATATATAGAACATTATTCCTATATATGTATAATTGACAAGAAGTTAAGAATAACAAGCATAAGTTGGATTAATTTAAAATTTAATTTTTTTAAAAATATTAAATTTTTATATAGTCAATCATTAATCGTAATTTAATTATATGAATCTTTATATTTTCAGTATGACGGGCAGAGGTAGATCTACCGACGATAGATTGGGTGAGCAGGGACGTAGCCCTTCGACATCAGATCACATGAGCGTCGGAGATGGAGAGTTTGGATCTCCAGCAGAGGCGCAGCCTTCGACCTCTGCAGCAGTATTACCATCTACCCGATCGGCACAGACCTCCGAGAGTTCTTCCGCCTTCGGCCGCACTTTACTTCGACTTGATGCTCAGGGGATGTAAGTATATATTAATTACAAATATTTGTTAATGTTTTTAAGTCATTAACTTATAAACTTGCATTTTTTTAACAGATTCATTGAGCAGCATCATGTCTCCAGCCACATCAGCGCCGTTTTTCAGAGGCGTGCAGATCCCAGTGGCTACGATTGGCGCCACGTATCGCCGGCCACGAGGGAGTTTTATTTTTCGAGTTTCAGGTAAACTTATTAAATACAATTTAGCAGTGATATATAATTCTTTAAAGTTAATAAATTCAGAAACTAACTTTATTTTAATGCAGAAAAAATTTACGTGGGATCCTGCCACCCATGATGCCATTAGGGCAGCATGGGAGGCTCTGACGCGACGCCGATACTCCGACATGCTTCATCGTTGGAGGTCGTCGGGTCAGCGTCCTGCGCACGTGCCAGAGGGTATTTGGCACGAGTGGCAGCAGGCCTGGGAGTCCGATGGCTGGCGCAGGAGGTCCGCATCAGCCAGCACGAACCGCCGATCTGAGAAGGGCGGTCGTGGCACGGGTCTCTCCTGTCATACATCGGGCTCCATTTCGATTCAGGAGCACAGACGGCGTATGGTAAGAAAACATAAATATTTTATTACTATTTTAGTTCTTTACAAATATTTTATTAATTTTTTTTTTGTTATAGACTGAGCAGGAGGGCGGAGATCCTGGTGAGTTTCGTCTATTCAGGGCGACACACACCAGGAGGGACGGCTCCTGGGTCGATACGCGATCACGGGAGGTTGCGGTAAGAAATTAGATTTATGTAGTATCTGTTTAATTTTTAAAATTTTATTTCTAGAAATTTATTAACTCATTTATTATTGATTTCATAATTTCAAGGCACGAGTCGACGAGCTTCGATCCCAGGCATCGCAGGTCGACTCTACTGATGGGGAGACGCCCGTCGAACTCTCAGCAGATGAGAGTCGACGTGTGTTTTTGGAGGCTGTTGGTGCCCAGCCACGAGACCGCAGGGTCTATGGTATGGGCACTAGAGCTTCTACATTTTTTCCCCATCAGGCCTCCAGCTCGCGAGTTCCTGGTGATCTTCCTCCCGAGCGTTTAGAGGAGCTTCGCAGATCTATTGCAGAGGAGCTTGCCAGGATTACGAGCAGGATTTTGAGGATCGTATGCGAGCCGGGATCAGGAGGTTGCAGACATGCGAGATGAGATGCACTATTTGCGGGATATGGTTAGACGCTTGTCGCAGAGTCTCCAGCCTCCACAGCCTCCACGTGATCGCTCAGATTCTTGATGTATTTTTTTTTTTATGTTGCACATGAAAACTTCAAAATTTTAATATATAAATTATTTTTGAAATTGAATATTATTGTTTGGATCAATTGAGTGAAAATGTTTGATCAATATTTAAATGTAACGAAATTGTATTAATCGTTTTAATTTTTAAATTTTTATTTTTTAAAAAAAATTTATTTAGACGCATTAGCGACTGCAATTGCATCGCTAATATTTTTAAAATATTATTATTAAATATTGCGACGCAATGACCTGGCATCGCAATAATATAAAAAAATTTAATAGCGACGCATTACGACTCAAATTGAGTCGCTATTATATCTAAAATATTTTTAATAAATATTGCGACGCAATGACCTTGCGTCGCAATATTTTATCAAATTTTTTATTTGCGACGCTTTAGCGACGCAAATGGCGTCGCTATTATATCAAAATATTATTATTAAATATTGCGACGCAACTAAATGGGTCGCAATATTGCGACGCAATTTAGTACGTCACAATATTTAATAATAATTTTAAATATTATAATTTAATTTTTAATTTAGCGACGCATTTGGATGCGTCGCAATATTGCGATGCAATGTTGCGTCGCAGAGAGTCGCAATATTGCGACGCAATTGCGACAAATGGATATTGCGACGGACATCTGAGCGACGTCGTCATTGCGTCGCTATTGCATCGCAATAGCATGTTTAGCGACGCAATTGCGATGCATTTGGGCGTCGCAATATTTTATTTCTCTTGTAGTGTCGTATAATGAACTCGGAATCCTTGCATGCTCGAAAGCGTGTTGTAATAACTCTAATAGCATAGACATATTGCTTTGTCAGTCATTCGACATAAGCACGTGATGTGATAGCATTTAATCAAAAATGACAACTTCGAATATTTTGCACACCCCTCGTACAATTGTTCATTACAATCCCTGATTAAATCTGCAAATTCATTACGGTCTCCCCTTTCTCTATACTTCCTTCAGGCACTATCCTATCATCTTCATCCATAGGTTTAGGCAACACATAAAGTGTTTCAATCCCATGATGCCTAGGGATCCCAAAAGCATCGTAGATTATGCCATCCATTAAGTCATGTCTGGTTATATTATCGTGACTAGGTAAATCATCATGCCATACACTCGAGGCTTCTTGACGTTCTCTCATCATTAACTCCCCATGACACATCCAAAAGGTATATCCTAGTGGAAATTGATGGCACATAAAGTGGTTATGCGCCACTTCTCTAGTCTCCATCTTTATAAACCCACAATCACGTCAAGGACACTTTATTCTTCCATTGCTAGATGCGTGTAAAAAGGCAAAATCTAGAAATCCTTCTAGCCCAATCACATACTCAGGTGTGTTTCAGGGCTTGATAATTCAAGATTTATCCATTTTTGAGCCTTGAGATTATGCAAGATATCATTAAGTTATATTGAATTTAAAAGAGATTATGCAAAATTTAGTTCTAGTTATGTCAAAAGCCATAGAACCAAAAAATATGGTTATGGTTCTATCACAAAACCAACTTTCTAGTTTCGTGAATCAGAACTAGAACCACATTAGTGGTTCTATCACAGAACCAGAATTTTGGTTCTATCTGATAGAGATATAGACTAAAAGATATGCTTTATGTTATGTCTTTATAATTTTTAATGAGAATTCATTTTGAGCAATGTGTGCCATTTACTATATATATGTGCATGTGTCTAGTATTTACAAAGAGTATTTGATCTAGTGTGTAGAGTACGGCTTACACACAGAAGACTAGATCATCGGTTCTTTTGGAATACAAGTTTATTGTTCACAGTTTTAGATGGAATTGGACACACCATCAGTAGAACTGTAGCACAAATTTTTAGTAGGTCTGTCTTGACTACGGGGAATGGTTTATTCTAACTATTTGTGCTAGTACACTTTGTGTGTATTGAACAGGACCCAGTTGAGTTGATTATTTTATACTGACTTTATAAAATAATTTAAAACTCATGAATATTATGATTACTTATGCTCTTAATCTGAATTCTATTTCTAGACACGTGTATGTAGTGATTATTGCTTTGATTACACATAGAGTGAGATTCTATATGAGTCAATAAACTCAGTGGGTTGGGCAATAACATTATATATATGGTGAATATTAATAGTTGAAGGAATCCACGTCCTGTTAATTTGGATTGATGATATCCCCTTGAGAAAGCTTATAAGTTTTGATTGTATCAAATCTTGCAAGTGGATTTTGAATCCGATACATCAAATAAGTTAAGTGGATAAGTCTCAAGGATAATAACAGCCAATTAAATTATATTGTCAGTATTAAATTTAATTGGTGGATATCTGTAATCTTAACGTGGGGAGATAATAAGTATTTAATATTAAGGCTCAAAATATAAATTCGAATGTGATTAGGAGTACAATTATAATTCTTTAGTGGAATGAATTATAATTTACGTAATTGAATCCTAACCCGGGATAGGATTAGGAGATTTAATTACGTGGGAAGTCCTTTTCATATTTGCCTATTTGGTCCCTGTTGTAGCCCTATAAATACCCTCTCAGTTGGTTGCTAGGGTTAACGTTTTTGAGAAAAAGAAAAAAAGAAACCCTAGGTCGGCCGAGAGATCCCACCATCTTGTGAGAGAAGGAAGGTATTTCGGGAATACGGCGGAAGGCTAAAAGGTTGAGGTCGAGCAATCAAATCGAAGTGTTCCAACGTTCAAGTCTGAAGGTATAATCTTATACTCATAGATTAGAACGGTAAAAGATTTTTGTATTACTCATATACGCTATAGCCGTGATCTTGGGGTATTCCGCGCTCCCCAACACTATCATAGAACCATAAAATCAGAGCCAGATGCAGCTTTAGTGAACCAGAACTAGATTATTGGTTCTATCATAGAACCATAATTCTGGTTTTGCCGCAGAGTTGACAGAACCAGATTTCTGGTTCTCTCATAAAACTAGAACTAGCTTTTTGGTTATGTTGCAGAAGAAGCTTTCTGGTTCTACAACCAGAATTCTGGTTCTATCACAAAACCACTACTTTTTTAAGCCCTTAATGGAAAAAATTTGAAAAAATAAAGTTTTTTTTCCATTTTACTTTTCATACTAGAAGCTTATCAAGATAGAAAATTAAAAAAAAAAATCAACATAGATAATATACACACAAGCAGAGAAACCACATATTCGCCGAGCACTATGGTAGCATTTGCCATTTTACTCATCAAATTTTCACGGAAAAAAACCATAGAAGAAGATACATGCTTGGGTCAGATTCTCAAGGTTGGGTTTAGAGTTTTCCAAGTGAAGCCAATAAGGTGCACAAATGCTTTCTATAATATGGGTTTTACTGAAAATAAAGAAAAACGAAAATGTGCAAAGGTCTTCAAATTTGGTTCAAGTTTTTGATGATGGGGAAAGGAATTAATTCAGATTTGCAAGAAGGAGCAAAGGTGCGAAAATGGAAGAAGAAAGCAAAGGCGGAGGCCGAGAGGTAATACAGAATCAAAAATGGAGGCAATCTGGTTAGGGTTGGAGGAAACAAAAATGAAAAATGAAATGCCTAAAATGAAAAAAAAAATGCGCAAAATGAAAGTGCAAAAGGGAGGGAATTCATTTGGCAGTTCAAATCGCCTATAATTGTAAAAAACCACACCGGTAATTATTTTGCATTTATTGATAGTTTTAAAACTATCAAAATATCATCGATAAATGCTCAATTTTTGATGATTTTTTTTAAATCATCAAAAATTAACCATTGGCAATCTGTGCTTTTATGGTAGTGCATGAGAAAGTAGTACAGTGGTTTGGCACTAAGCCTCATCAGAAGATGAGAAAGAGACTGAAGTAAAGAGAGGTAACTCTTTAAGGAAAACACAGAAGTATACAGACAACACCAATTATAAGAGGGATGATTAAGTTGAATGTTGAGGTTGATCAGAATGCCAGTGAACTGGACACTCTTGAATTTTTCTCCCATTTGTTCTCTAAAAAGTTTGGAGTTGTCGCTGACTAGTAGAAATTACAAGTTGATTTAGCTTCTCTCTTAACTCATAAATTGATGTAGTTGGACAGATTCTAAGATATAGGCTTCCTACAATGGATTGTTAGACCTTAAGGTAGTGTTTAAATAGGAAATAAGAAGGGGATATTCTATCTTATTCCGAAAAGTCATAACTATAAAGGATAGCTAGAATAAAGTTGATCAGAGGGATAATCCATGGTTAATCATGGTTAACCATGGGTTATCCCCTTAATTTATTTCCTAAAAATACAGAAATAGCTGGTTATCCCTCTAAATAAGAGTAAAAAAAAAGTTATCCTATGAATTTACCTTTTTACATTTAATATGATCAATGAAATAGTCAGAGAATAAACTCTATCCCGTACACTTATCATAGATAATATTTTTTCTATCAAACACTACCTAAATATAAGCCAAAGCAGGAATAGCTAGTGCAAAGCTGACCAAGCCTTTTTTCCCCCTCCTTTTTGTGGAGATTTTGACCTCGCTAATTCTCTCATCAATTTTCTAAATGACTGCAATGGTTCACAGCTGGCAAAAATATAGTGAGATTTGTTGGCAAGCAGCTCATTCTCATCATTTCTTTAATGATTGGTGCAGCTGCCTCAACTATTTTCTGAAATATGACGGAGTAGTTGACAAGCAGAGATCATGGTTTGCCGTAACTTTTCTCCAATGCATATTTTAATGCAAACGTATGGAAAATTCCAATATATAATCCTCACATAATGCTTTGACACTTCATTGTTTGGAATTATTCTGGATTGTGATTATATTCATTCTTCTAGAATATTAGCTGGTGGAGGATTTCTTTGACCATCATAAAGTAAACTAAGGCGTACTAGTGCGAAATCCTTGGCGTGAGAATGGAAAAGAGATTGGTTGACTTTGTGGAACCAGTTATACAAGGTTTATGAGCCAAGTACAGAGTATGCTGGAGAGTAATCTAAAGAACACGTATAATGGTGATGAGAACATCCATTGCAATCACTTTATCTACGCGGTACCAAGAACTAAATTGTAAAGAAGACATCATTATTGCAAATGACAAAGATTAGTTTTTGCCTCGGGATGTGCAGATGCTTGAGCTTGATGATAATGTTTGAGAACATACAGGACCATGATTAATTTTAAGAATGATAATTTTAAAAGTGGTTCTTGGCATCCCTGGATAAAATTTGGAGACGAAAAAACCAGTTCCATGACCATACCATTTTAAGTTTACATGCTGCAATATATAGATTAAGTCAGGGATATCATAGCTTAATGATGGTGCCAATTAGCTGGTTGATACAAGTCTCTTGGCAATCATACTTACAAAGTTAAGATTGAGATGATTAAGTTCTTGGGGGTGGATATGGAGCCAGAAGTAGCTTGAACAACCTCTATTTTTTTTGTTCTTTTCTTTTTTTTTTTCTCCCTCCAAAGTAAAACAAACAGTATCGCAGCCAGTCATCTAGAACCACTTCGTGGATGCATGAATATTCTACGCCTCGGTTGCAGACCAGAGTATCAATCAAAATTCACCTCTTTAGGTCAGAGTTTACCTCTTTAGATTAGAATAATAGAGCGGTAGCCATTGCACCAGTAGCTATTGCTAACAAAAGGAACTATACTAAAGTCAGATTTCACAATAATATTTCAATAGATGATTAAAAAACACTGGAAAGATCAAAATAAATAGATGATGCAATGAATTAAATGAAAAGGTATTTTATTGCTGTACGGATCCATTACACCATTTTATTTTATACTTCTTGCTTTTTTTTCTTATATTGCACAGAACCTCCTCATGATGAAAGGGAAGTCCCACACTTATTTCTACAACCAAACTATACTGCTAGCTTATTAGCCAACACTTTCTGGTGTACAACCAAACCGTACTGCTCTTTTATTAGCCAACACTTTCTGATGTCTTAGCGTCCTAAGGTCACTGAACATTAGCCAATAGAGCTTGTGCTTGCCTCTCATACTCGAAATTATTGCCTTTGGCCTTGGAGGTATCAGCAGACCATATGAAGATCCCAGGAAGCTTCTCTTGCTGTTGAAGAATCCTGCAGGCATTAAAAAAGCCATTTTCCGGCAACAGTCCTTTACTATCATCTGAAATAATACTGGTCAACACCTTCCCTCCTTCATAATTTGATCTCTGAGTCTCATCATAGGCTAAAAACTGTGACACTGTCGTAGTGTTGGGGTAGCTATAGAATTGGAAGTTCACATAATCTATAACGTTCGAGTAATTCTTCCACAAGGCTTTGTAATAGGTCTGGACTGTTTCATCGGCATATGGAGCTATTGAAGCAAATTCTATCACCCCATTGTTCTTCAGTGTCGTCACCAGCCTTCCAATGCATTCTGCGAAGGTGTCTGGGTCGGCACTAGATATGAAGTTCTCGTAGTCGATGTCGATGCCATCGAGATGGTACTCTTGGATGATGCTGGTAAGCGAAGAGACTGCATTCTGAACCCAAGAGTCCACGGAGGTAGGGTGGAAGGTTGCAAGGTTATCGTAAATGCTGTATCCGCCGAGGCTAAGACCAACCTTCACGTTAGCATGGCTCTGTTTGATGGAGGAGACATCGGAGGGGGTGAAGTTTGTGGAGTCCCAGAAGATGTTGAATTCGCCATCAGTAGCGGAAGGGGGATTGGAGGTGGTGTAGTCTATGGCGAAGGCGAGGATGAAGTGGAATTGGACATTGGGGTTGATCGGAACGTCGGTGAATTTGACGCCGTTGAACAAGGCTCCGATGTATTCTGTGAAGAGGTTGGAGTTCTGAGCAGCGGCCATTGGAAGGAGGAGAGCAAGGAGAGGTTTGAAGAGGAGGAGATAGGAGAAGATCTTTGAAACGCCCATTGGAGACTTTGGGGGAGGATGGCTTGTATTTGGTGAGGCAAGGGCGGAGGACACGTTGTATTTAAAAGTTTGTGGAGAGCAATAGATGGATTAGATTGACTAATGGGAAACCACCATCCAATCCAATCTGGGAGGAAGTCAAGGCTCTCGGCTGGCAATCTTTCATAATTGTCTTTGTTTGAATGGTAGGGAGAGGTCTGTTAGTTCCGAATCCAATATAGCGAGCCGGCATTTTGGAACTCGTTTTGGGACCGCAATTGCGGCGTGGGGAAAGCTTTGTCGCACAACGTCTCTGCTGCATCGTGGCACAGCGAGATGCATATATTCATATAACCTATTGACTTTTCTTTCTACGCTTGTTCGATCTTCCTGCTCTTATAAAACTAGGGTTCAAGTCAACCCATGTTTGGTCATCTCTTAGTGTACCAGTTTGCCATAGCTTCGTTAGATCACTAAAGAAGCCTTCAAATGGAGTCGGATTGTATCTGGCCTGAGGTGCTTGCTTGATATTTTCGCATTTAATGTTGAGGATTTACTCCTAATTTAGTGATTGAAACCATGGTTGACCACCACTCACCAAAAACGAAACTCAAAGATCAAGTCAGCCTTTTAAATCCAACTAGCAGAATCAGCGTTACCATT
>UESW01003918.1:1360174-1465174 GCA_900491605.1 Calamus simplicifolius | reverse complement strand
GAAAGAGAGAGACTCAGAGAGGAGCTCTCTCTGTGAGTGTTTAGGAGTGTTATGAGTGTGTTACCTCCCCCCTCTGGTCGGGGTCCCTCTTACCCTTTTATAGATGCCTGGAGTCCATGGGCTTAGGGCGTGATCACTTGTCAGAACATTAATTGATGGCAGTACAGTGGAGCTTACCTCCATATGACGTGTCAAGCTGCAGGCCATGTCCTGTCAGAGTAGATGGTCGCAGGGCATGGCCGATCGTTACGGCGCTTGCCAAACATGTCCCCTACGTCACCTTTTTGGTTGTCCTATGTGGACAGTGATGGGTGATAAAGTTAGTTGTGTGGGTCCTAAGGTACAGCCATTGGGGAAGGATGATGTTGAGTTGAAGCCAACTGTCTCTCGTAGAGCGTTGAGTATGGAGTGCTTGCGTGGCCCTGCTCATGCCCTTGGATGAGCTTCAGAAAAGGCCGAGGGTGAATACTTGCATGGCACTGTTCACGTACAAGGCTCTGTTCACTTGCATGGCACTGTTCACGTACAAGGCTCTGTTCACTTGCATGGCACTGTTAACGGCGAGGAGCTTGGCAGCTGCAGGACCGAGGCCAAGCGAGAGTTGAGGCCGAGGAGCAACGTGGCAGCCATAAATGTTACCATGGCCGAAGGGCCCTTTGGAGGCCAAAGGGGGGCTCCGTCAGTTTCCTTCCTTCACGATTCTCTAATGGCATTGGATCAGCCACATCACAAACCAATTTGACTCTTTCAATCCATGACTTGAACATGGATCATCATGTTTCTGAACCCATGGCATTCGAACATGGTTTTGCGTTAATGTAGGACATTAACAATTAATGTTAATGATTCCAAAACAATTAAGACAAAGTTTGTTATGAAAATTAAGAATAATGCAGGGACGTACAAATATCGTACACGTGAGTCATATCCAACGAAATTTTATTTGCTACATAGTAACTTATTTTCTCTTGTCTTAAATATAGCTAAATGATTCAGTCTTCCCAGGGCATTTGCATGACTTAATGAGCTAGCTAGCTAGCTAGCTTGTTTTTCCTTTTAGCTACCTGGACTTGCACTCCTTGCTAACTATTTTTGCCTAGGGAATGCTGGCCGAATGGTTGGAGAAATAAGTTAGCTAGTTAGCTAACTCCCCTCCACTCTTAGTTAACTAAGGAGCTAACCTATTTCATGCAGAATTCTCTTGGCCGAACGGTCTTTGGATTTAGTTAGCTGAGAAGCTAACTCCCTCCTTCATGGGCGTGTGGAAGCTTGCTGCAGTTAGCTGAGAAGCTAACTATTTCGTTTCATTTTCTTCCTTGGCCGAATGATGGTTGAAAAGAGTTAACTTGAGAGCTAACTATTTGTTGCAGTTTTTCTCCTTGCCGAATGACATTTAAATTAAGTTAGCTAGAGAGCTAACTACTTTGCAATTGAAGCTAACCATTCTCTCTGCAGATCTTTCAAAACCGTGTGGATGAGGAAATAAGCTAGCTGGAAAGCTAGCTACTCCTTTGGGCGGCACCATGAAATTCAAATCAAGTTAGCTGGGAAGCTAACTCCTTTCTCTTTGGGCGTGTGAATGATGGATTCAGTTAGCTAGGAAGCTAGCTACTTTTTATCACGATGCATTTAACTTTTCATCTAGTTAGCTGGAGAGCTAACTATTCTATTTTTTTCATCTCACCCAACCGCATGAATTTAAATTCAGTTAACTGAATAGCTAACTACTTTTTTTTTGATGCATGAAACTTTTCATCTAGTTAGTTAGCTGAAGAGCTAACTACTTTAACAAATTCTCATCCTGGCCGCATGGTTTCACTGTCTGAGTTAGCTGGAGAGCTAACTACTTTTTTCCTAGCCTCATGCACTTTTGAAATAGTTAACTAGAAAGCTAACTATTTTTATCTGTGGCAGAATTTTTCATCTCCAAGCCGTGCACTTGTCAAAACAAGTTAGCTATAGAACTAACTATTTTTCCTGGAAGCTAATCCTAGCCGTGTGCATGAAGGGAAGAGTTAGCTTGAGAGCTAACTGCTTTTTTCCCTTCTCATGGCTGATTTCTTCCTCTTGCCGTGGAGCTTTGCTAGATAGCTAGCTGGATTTGTATGCTTAGCTAGCTTGAAGCCTTTTCTTTCTTCTCCATGAGTCGGATGTCTTCAAAGAAGCTAGCTGGAAAATCAATTCCAGCCAACCACCACTCTACACTCTTACATGCTCTCTCTCTCTCTTTAAGTATATTTCCATTTTCATGATGACTGACTTTTGCTCTTTTGGTGTTTGACAGAGATCTTTCCTCATCAAAGGATTAAATCAATCAATAGGGAAATAATCTCTAACGGTTACATTTTTCTCCCGTTTTAATTTCCTCTTATTATCAATGTGTCTAACAGACATTTTTTTTAGTTTAAATAGCTGTGATCAGAGGAAGACAATGACGAATCTGAAAAAGAAAAAGAAGAGAAAGAAATCAAGAAAGAGAGTGTTCATTGCATATTTTTCGAAGTGTTGGAAAGCAAGTTCTTGTGCATTGAAGTTGACAAATCTCAATCACTGCTCAAGTCGTCCAGATCCGGTAAAGCATTCAAAGCTTCAGTTACCTCAGAGATCCACATTCATTGCTGAAGATTTGCTTCAAATTTGTAAAGTATTCTTTGAATATTTGCTCAAGTTAGGAACTATCTGTTATCTATTTTGAAATTTCTTGTAATAGGGTTAAGGATAACCCTAAATTGTTGATTGGCTTCCTTGTGCCGTTAAACAAGAGATCTAGCCGGGTAAGGCTAGGGTTTGGCTTTCTTGTGCGTTAAACAAGAGGACTAGCCGGGTAAGGCTAGGGGTTTGGCTTCCTTGTGCCGTTAAACAAAAGGACTAGCGGATAAGGCTAGGGGTTTGGCTGCCTTGTGCCGTGAAACAAGAGGACTAGCCGAAAGGCTAGGGGTTGTAATCATTGTGATACGATTAGTGAAATTCCCAAAGGATTTTTGAGGAGTGGACGTAGGAACCGAGTTTGGCACCGGACCACTATAAACCCTCTTATGTTTGTGATTGCTTATTCTGTGTGATTTTATCTCGTGCACTCCACTACACCGCTGCGAACTAATTTTTAACTAGTGATTAAGCACATATCTGCGCTAGTAATTAATTTTAAATACACAATTCACCCCCTCTTGGGTTGCTACATCTGGGCAACAAGTGGTATCAGAGCAGCGTGCTCTTGATTTCTATAGCTTTGAGAAGCTTGGAGCCAAAGATCAGTAGTAATCCAAATGGGATCTATGTTGACCGAAGGACAATCAACTAATAGACCACCTTTGTTCAATGGAACAAATTACACATATTGAAAAGCACGAATGAAAATCTTCATTCAAGCACTTGATTATGATTTATGGGGAATCATAATTAATGGACCACACACCCACTGTTAAGATTGATAATATTGATATTGCAAAACCTAAATCAGAATGGGATGAGCAAGATAAGAAATTAGTTCAATTAAACGCAAAAGCTATGAATGTTCTTTATTATTCTCTTGATGCAAATAAGTTTAACCGTATATCTACTTGCATGTCTGCTAAAGAGATTTGGGATAGACTTGAAGTCACCCATGAGGGTACTAATCAAGTCAAGGAATCCAAAATTAATATGCTTGTTCATAAGTATGAATTATTTAAGATGGATTCAGCTGAAAATATCACTGATATGTTTACTAGATTTACTGATATCATTAATGGTTTGAAAAGTTTGGGAAAATCTTATGCTAACATTGATCTTGTTAGAAAAATTTTAAGATCTTTACCTAGATCATGGGAAGCAAAAGTGACTACTATATAAGAAGCAAAAGACCTCAATACTTTATCACTTGAAGAATTGGTTGGTTCTTTGATGACTCATGAACTCCAGCAACGACAACACAATGATGAAGATGAATCAAAGAATAAAAGGACTATGGCATTGAAGAGTGCTGCTCAAGATGAGGAAAGTGAGAAAGAAACCAGTGATAGTGAAAAGATGATGAAATGACACTTATCTCCAGAAAATTCAAGAAATTTATGAGGAGAAAGAAATTTAAAAAGAAAAATATTTACCAAAGGAGATCATAGCAAAGAAAAGGAAAGAAGTGAACCTCCTATATGCTTTGAGTGCAAGAAGCCTGGACATATCAAACTGGAATGTCCACAATTGAAGAAAGGATTTAAGAAAATAAAGAAGAAAGCTATATGTTGGCTACATGAGTGACATTGAAGCAACAAGTTCAGAAGATGAAGAAAAGACTGAAGTCGCCAATGTATGTTTCATAGCTGATGATAATGAGGTAAGTCCTAGTTTTCTAGATTACTTTACTTTCGATGAATTGCATGGTGCATTCTATGAACTTGTAGATGATTTTGCAAAATTAAGTTCAAAGAACAAAGATTTGAAAAATGAAATTAAATAACTTATTTTTGAAAAAGAAAGAATTTCAAATAAAAATGAATCATTATTAAAGAAAAATCAAGATTTGAAAAATGAAGTGAGTAAATTAAGATCAATTATTGATAAATTTACTTTGAGTTCAGAAAAGTTAGAAATGATATTAAATTGTCAAAGGGTTGTTTACAATAGAGCTGGTCTTGGATATAATCCTATTGAAAGACAAAAAATTTTGAAAAATATTTATGTGCATGCTGATGATTCAACTAAAATTATATGCTTTAAATGTGGTAAATTATGACACAAAGCATATACTTATCACACACACAAAGTTAAACAAATATGGGTTCCAAAAGGAACTATTTTAACTAACCCAAAAGGACACAAGAAAGCTTGGATACCTAAGAGCAAAACTTAAAATTGTGTATGCATGTGTGTCTTGCTATCCGAGCAACTAAAAGACAATGGTACTTGGATAGCGGGCGCTCAAGACACATGACGGGTGATGAATCTCAATTCATCACTTTGGAGGCAAAAGATGAAGGTGTTGTTACTTTTGGTGATAATGGCCAAGGAAAAATTATTGGCATTGGAAAAATAGATATCACACCTCATGCTTTTATTGATAATGTCTTACTTGTGAAATGATTAAAACATAATTTACTAAGCATTAATCAATCATGTGACAAAGGATTTAAAGTTACATTTGAATCATCTTTATGCATTGTTAAAAATCTACAAATAAAAATATGAAATTTATTGGTCATAGGCATGGTAATGTATACATTGTTGATTTGAATGATTTTAATGATTGAAATGTTGATTGCCTAGTTGCTATGAATAATAAAACTGATAATAGTTGGTTATGGCATCATAGGTTAGCTCATGCAAGCATGGATTTGTTATCTAAATTAATCAAAAAGGATTTAGTAAATGGTTTGCCAAAACTTACTTTTGAAAAAGATAAAATCTGTGATGCTTGTCAACTTGAAAAACAAACCCGAGTATCTTTTAAATCGAAAAATGTGATTTCAACCACTAGACCTTTAGAACTCTTGCATATGGATTTATTCGGTCCTACAAGAATAACTAGTCTAGGAGGAAAAAGATATGGTTTTATCGTAATTGATGATTTCTCTCGTTTTACATGGATTTTATTCTTAGCTAGTAAAGATGAGGCATTTTCGTTATTTCAAAAGTTATTTAAAAGAATTACAAATAAAAAGAATTCTTCTGTTTTATCGATACGAAGTGATTATGGAAAAGAATTTGAAAATTAATATTTTAAAAATTTTTGTAATGAAAATGGAATTGAACATAATTTTTCTGCACCCAGAACACCTCAACAAAATATAGTAGAAAGAAAGAACATAACTTTAGAAGAAATGGCTCGTACCATGTTGTCTGAGAGTAATCTCCCAAAATACTTTTGGACTGAAGCTATCAACACTGCATGTTATGTTTTAAATCGTGCATTAATCAGACCTATTTAAAAAAAGACTCCGTATGAACTTTGGAAAGGAAGAAAACCTAACATCGGTTATTTTCATGTTTTTGGATGCCGCTGTTTTGTTTTAAATAATAAAAAAATAAACCTTGATAAATTTGATGCTAAATCTGATGAAGGAATTTTTCTCGGTTATTCTTTACATAGTAGAGCTTTTAGAGTTTTTAACAAAAAGACTTTAGTAGTTGAAGAATCAATTCATGTTATCTTTGATGAATCTAATGATCTTCCATTAAGGAAGAGAAAAGGTATAAATGATGCAGATGAAATTGAAGATCAAATCAAAGATATCACCTTGAAGGACAAGGAGGATTCAGATACACAAGAGGTAAATGAAGAAAGCAACGCTAATCCACCTGAAGCCTCACAAGGTAATGATGATTTAGAAAGAAGATGGAGGTATGTTCACAGTCACCCTAAAGATCAAATTATTGGTGAATGATCTCAAGGAATTAGGACGAGATCATCATTTAGAGATACTTATAATAACTTAGCATTTGTTTCTAAAATTGAACCTAAATGCTATGATGAAGCTAAAAATGATGCTGATTGGATAAATGCAATGCATGAGGAACTTGATCAATTTGAAAGAAATAATGTATGGACTCTTATTGATAGACCTCATGATCATCAAATTATAGGAACTAAATGGGTTTTTAGAAATAAATTGGATGAACATGGTAACATAATTAGAAATAAAGCAAGACTAGTAGCTAAGGGTTATAATCAATAAGAAGGAATTGATTTTGATGAAACTTATGCCCCTGTTGCTAGATTAGAAGCTATCGGATTACTTCTTGTTGTTGCTTGCTTTATGAATTTTAAACTATATCAAATGGATGTTAAAAGCACTTTCCTAAATGAATACATTGCTGAACAAGTTTTTGTGGAACAGCCATCCGGCTTTGAAAACCACTTGTTTCCAAACCACGTATTTAAATTAAACAAAGCTTTGTATGGTTTGAAGCAAGCACCCCGGGCTTGGTATGAGAGGTTAAGCAAATTCTTGATTAGTAATGACTTTATTCGAGGAAACGTAGATACAACTCTATTTATTAAAAGATAAAATAATGATATTTTAATTATTCAAATCTATGTAGATGATATCATTTTTGTGCCACTAATGATTCTTTATGCAAGGACTTTGCTAAGCTTATGCAGGGAGAGTTCGAGATGAGTATGATAGGAGAATTAAATTATTTTCTCGGACTTCAAATCAAACAAAGCAAAGACGAGATCTTCATAAGCCAATCCAAGTATATCAAGGAAATGATCAAAAAGTTTGGCATAGAGACATCTAAGAGTATCGGTACCCCTATGACCTCATCTTGTAGACTTGAATCTTATAATTCTGAAAAATCTGTTGATTTAAAACTTTATAGAGGCATGATAGGATCTTTGTTATACTTAACTGCTAGTAGACCTGATATCATGTTTAGTGTTTGCATGTGTGCCAAATATCAAGCTAATCCTAAAGAATCACACTTGCTTACTGTTAAAAGGATATTTAAATATTTAAATGGAACTAAAAATTTAGGACTTTGATATGACAGACAATCTAGCATTGACTTAATAGGATACACTGATTCAGACTTTGCTGGATGTAAATTAGACAGAAAATCAACTAGTAAACTTGCCAATTCCTAGGTGTTAACTTAATCTCATGGTTTAGCAAAAAGCAAACTTCAGTAGCATTGTCTACGGCCGAGGCCGAATACATTGCAGCTGAAAGTTGCTGTGCTCAAATTTTGTAGATTAAGCAGTAGCTAGAGGATTATGGTATCAAACAGAAAGACATACCAATAAAATGTGATAATACTAGTGCAATTAATTTAACTAAGAATCCCATTCAATATTCAAGAACTAAACATATAGAAATTAGACATCATTTCATTAGGGATCATGTTAATAATGGTGACATTGTACTAGAATTCTTATGTACTGAAAAAAACTTGCAGATATTTTTACTAAACCATTAGAAGAATCGAAATTTTATGAAATTAGAAGGGAACTTGGAATGATTGATCCATCTATTTAATTAATTATGCTTGTGGTACTTGACTTTATGATTAAAAATCATGGTTAGCATGTGTTGCTTGACTAATCTTAATCTAATCAATCAAATCCCTTCATGAAATATCTTTTAAATTGCAATCATTGCTTTCATCTTTTAGTGTGTCAGTTAGCTGACTAGTTAACTGGCTTTGGCCATCTCCCTACCATGAAATCTACTTCAATTAATTCTACTCAACCGGCCACTTACCCTTTCTTGGATTTCTTTAAAGTAGTTAACTGACCAGGCAACCAACCATCACCTGATCAGTTAACCGCTTTAGATTTTCATATAAAAGCTTTTGTCCCTCTTCACTTCACACGTTTTCACCAAGAAAACTTGTCTCCAACCAGCTTCTTCTCCACGCCTTCTCCAAACCGTCTCCACTCCTTCCTTCATTCTTCTTCTTCAAGCTTCAAATCCTTCCACATCTAGAAGAAAGGGAATGGCTCCAAAGAAGAAATTAACTCATTCAAGAGAAGTGTCCTCCGATCTTTCAAAGAAGCCTTCTTCTTCTTCAAGATGTATCTTTCCAACCCTTACCACTAGATCAATAGCTAATGAAGGTTAGTAGATTTTAATTTCCTAGAACAAGAAGAGTTTAAGATAGGAAAACTACTTGCATCTCAAGGTTGGTCAAATCTATTATCCACTAAAAAGCCTATCTTTCCAAATTTAATACATGAGTTTTATGAAAATATAAATTTTGGTGATGGAACTATAGCCTCAATTGTCAAAAATGTTAAAATCCAATTTGATAGTTAAATGCTAGGTTCCGCCTTAGGTATTCCGTCAAGTGGCATTCTAGTAAACTTTCCAAGTGAAAAAACTATAAAATTGCAACGATTTTAGGTTTAGAGAATGATGATGCTAGTATAGTTAATCTTGATGCAAACATGTTATCTGTTGAAAATAGATTACTACATAGCATCATTGCAAAGATTTTTGCCCCTCGTGCTGGATCGTTTAATGCTGTAACTGATAGAGATATATGTATAATGTTTGATATATTAGAAGAAACTCCTTTAAATTTTTCTAAATTAATGATGATAATAATGAAAGAAGTTGTAGGTAGATCTAAAGCTACATTACCATACAGGATGTTTCTCACCTACGTGTTTGAATTTCACCATGTGAAACTCAAAGGAGAAACGAGTGTAGCATTGCATCATACTGATGTATTTAATGCTCATTCCCTCCACCGTATGGATTATGCTAAACGAAATGGTATATGGACCAAAGTTAGGTCTAGAACTGGTGATAAACCTGCTCTTCAACCAACAAATTTAGCACCTTCAGATCCACCTCCACCTGCTTGTTCTCCTCCAAACTTCTTTAATTTTGATTTTCATCAACCCAATCCATTCTTAGCTGCAATAACTGAACCAGATCCATTTTTAACTGAACCTCCTGATGTACCCGAATCTTCAAATCGACATGATAACTCAACTTCTACTCTTCCTACCGTGCGAATCTGTGAAGAACAGATTCAACGGATTATCCATGAACTTTCCATTGCTCAATCGAGTCGGAGTACCGATGACAACAATTCATCTATTAATGACTTCACTATGGCACCCCATATCTTCTCTGTTTTTGAAACTCTTTCCCAATTAATTGTGACTCAAAATCAACTTGTCCATGATGTTAATGTTCTTAATGGCCGAGTGTTCCACCACAATGATTCTTTGATGGATCGTATTTTGAAAGAAGTCGACCTATTAAAATCCAAGTTTGAAAACTTTGAAACTAAAGCTGAATGGTGACTTATCAAATGCGATCTAATAAAAGCCGAACGAAGGATGCAACGAATGCTTTTGATCACCTGAACGCATCTACCGTGAAGCTTAGCAGTCTAGTAGAAACCTACATTGCTCTCTCTGCTGCCTCAGCTTCTGATGCATCGTTCTCTCATCCAAACCTATAGACCTTCTCCACAACAGTCAGATGTTGTCCCTGGACCGTCCAGTCGACCAAACGGATCCTCTCAGCAACCAAAAGTTATCTCTTCAGATGATGATAAATGACTTCATTATGTTTGTTCTATGTTTTGTATGATGCTTGTAATATTTGTCCTATGAGTGATGAATGTTTAGGACAATGGTTTGTAATATTTATCTTATGCTTGACTTGACAATGTATTATGTTTGACTTAATATGAATATTGTATGCATCTTATCTTCATGAATTATGCGTTGGATTATTGCATATTCCCAAATCGTCTTTTTGATCAATGACAAAAAGGGGAGAAGAATAATGCATAAAATAAAATTATGGAGAAAGTCATGCACCCCATATATTCAGGGGGAGATTAATATACTCAGGGGGAGATTACATATTTGTTGCATGCTTAATGGTTTTGTCATCATCAAAAAGGGGAGATTGTTGGCCCCTAGATTGATTTTGATGATTCCAAAACAATTAAGACTAAGTTTGTTATGAAAATTAAGAATAATGCAGGGACGTACAAATATCGTACAGGTGAGTCATATCCAACGAAATTTTATTTGTTATATGGTAACTTAATTTCTCTTGTCTTGAATATAGCTAAATGATTCAATCTTCTCAGGGCATTTGCATGACTTCATGAGCTAGCTAGCTAGCTTGTTTTTCCTTTTAGCTACCTGGACTTGCACTCCTTGCTAACTATTTTTGCCTAGGGAATGCTGGCCGAATGGTTGAGAAATAAGTTAGCTAGTTAGCTAACTCCCCTCCACTCTTAGTTAACTAAAGAGCTAATCTATTTCATGCAGAATTCTCTTGGCCGAACAGTCTTTGGATTTAGTTAGCTGAGAAGCTAACTCCCTCCTTCATGGGCGTGTGGAAGCTTGCTGCAGTTAGCTGAGAAGCTAACTATTTCGTTTCATTTTCTTCCTTGGCCGAATGATGGTTGAAAAGAGTTAACTTGAGAGCTAACTATTTGTTGCAGTTTTTTTTCCTTGCCGAATGACATTTAAATTAAGTTAGCTGGAGAGCTAACTACTTTGCAATTGAAGCTAACCATTCTCTCTGCAGATCTTTCAAAACCGTGTGGATGAGGAAATTAGCTAGCTGGAAAGCTAGCTACTCCTTTGGGCGGCACCATGAAATTCAAATCAAGTTAGCTGGGAAGCTAACTCCTTTCTCTCTTGGGCATGTGAATGATGGATTCAGTTAGCTAGGAAGCTAGCTACTTTTTATCACGATGCATTTAACTTTTCATCTAGTTAGCTGGAGAGCTAACTATTCTATTTTTTCATCTCACCCAACCGCATGAATTTAAATTCAGTTACTGAATAGCTAACTACTTTTTCTTTTGATGCATGAAACTTTTCATCTAGTTAGCTGAAGAGCTAACTACTTTAACAAATTCTCATCCTGGCCGCATGGTTTCACTGTCTGAGTTAGCTGGAGAGCTAACTACTTTTTTCCTAGCCTCATGCACTTTTGAAATAGTTAACTAGAAAGCTAACTATTTTTATTTGTGGCAGAATTTTTCATCTCCAAGCCGTGCACTTGTCAAAACAAGTTAGCTATAGAACTAACTATTTTTCCTGGAAGCTAATCCTAGCCGTGTGCATGAAGGGAAGAGTTAGCTTGAGAGCTAACTGCTTTTTTCCCTTCTCATGGCTGATTTCTTCCTCTTGCCGTGGAGCTTGGCTAGATAGCTAGCTGGATTTGTATGCTTAGCTAGCTTGAAGCCTTTTCTTTCTTCTCCATGAGTCGGATGTCTTCAAAGAAGCTAGCTGGAAAATCAATTCCAGCCAACCACCACTTACACTCTTACATGCTCTCTCTCTCTAAGTATTTTCATTTTCATGATGACTGACTTTGCTCTTTTAGTGTTTAACAGAGATCTTTCCTTATCAAAGGATTAAATGCAATCAATAGGAAAATAATCTCAAACGGTTACATTTTTCTTCCGTTTTAATTTCCTCTTATTACCAATGTATCTAACGACATTTTTTTTGTTTAAATAACTGGGATCAGAGGAACACAATGACAAATCTGAAAAAGAAAAAGAAGAGAAAGAAATTAAGAAAGAGAGTGTTCATTACATATTTTTGGAGTGTTGGAAAGCAAGTTCTTGTGCATTGAAGTTGACAAATCTCAATCACTGCTCAAGTCGTCCAGATCCGGTAAAGCAATCAAAGCTTCAGCTACCTCGGATATCCACATTCATTGCTGAAAATTTGCTTCAAATTTGTAAAGTATTCTTTGAATATTTGCTCAAGTTAGGAGCTATCTGTTATCTATTCTGAGATTTCTTGTAATAGGGTTAAGGATAACCCTAGATTGTTGATTGGCTTTCTTGTGCCGTTAAACAAGAGGACTAGCCGGTAAGGCTAGGGGTTTGGCTTCCTTATACCGTTAAACAAGAGGACTAGCCGGGTAAAACTAGGGGTTTGACTGCCTTGCCGTTAAACAAGAGGACTAGCCGGAAAGGCTAGGATTGTAATCGTTGTGATACGATTAGTGAAATTCCCAAAGGATTTTTGGGAGTGGACGTAGGAGCTGAGTTTGGTACCGAACCACTATAAACCCTCTTGTTTATGATTGCTTATTCTATGTGATTTTATTTCGTGCACTCCACTACACCGCTGCGAACTAATTTTTAACTAGTGATTAAGCACATATCTGCGCTAGTAATTAATTTTAAATATCCAATTCACCTCTCTCTTGGGTTGCTACAACTGGGCAACAAATGATGTTAAGATGTTTATCCATGGGTTGTTCATTAATAAGTCTTGAACAAGCTCTGTGAGAACATGAAATGTGGCACGGTTACATTGACAATTCAATTATTCAGAGAGTTGGTTGGCAGCACATTAAGCCTACCAAATTATCAAAACTTAATATTTTTACATCTTACAGGAAGGAAAATGCATTTCACAGCAATCCCATGCATCTAGTCTGTTAGTTCTATTAGCCTACTAACTACTGTTTCCAACCATGTGCTCTCTCTTTTATAATTATACCATGCACCGCACAATTCATGCATATCACACCACTTTTAAACTGGATCTAACCCCGAATTAGTCTGCAATGGTTGCCCCACATCAAAGAAGCCTCTGGATATCTATTTCTTATATCCAAAATAGACTAGGTTATATCTAAAGAAAAGAGACAGAACCTCTTTAAACAAAAAATAGAATGGATATTAGGTGCAAATGAGCCAAACCTATCCAAGTTTCAGTCTCCTTGGACTCCATATATAGAACCATCAATGTGCCTCTCAAGCTCAGCTCAAGCTCAAGCCCAGCTTAACATAACCTGTTCAAACTCGCCTTCTGCAAATTCTGAGCTGAGTTCCACTCATCTTCAGGCCAGGCTCATCTCATAAATGTGAACCAAGCTCTGAACCCTGTTTGAGTTCAGCATGTTTTCTATCTGAACCAAGTCCAAACAAGTTTTTATCAAGCCAATCCCAAGGATCACTCAAGCCCTATGTTGAAGAAATCAATATCTCAGAACATGTTTACCATTATAAGCAAATGATTAGGTTTTGGCATTTATTAATCGCACAAGCCATACATTTATACCATTGCACATCTATTCACATGAAAACTAGAGAAAGACAGGAAGGCAATTCAAGCTGCACAAATACCTTCCATAAAATAGTTGAATTGCATGAGCTCTTGGACGCATACACCTACTGGAACACCATGACACAGAACAGGAGTGATCCCTACAGCTTCATTTAGCATCAACATGAAATATTGCACATGATGCTTATCATTACCATGCTACTCGAATAAGTGTTTGATCAACGGTGATTGTTCCTGCGAGACATCTCTTGGAGCTCCTCTAGAGATGGAGGGAGGGGACCCTTAGGAGGGTACACCACATATGGGCGCTGCAAAAAGAAGGAAGCAAAACTAAATTCTCCTGTTGCATGGTGATAACAAGCAAACATGGATTTCATTTTACACAATTGGGGCAAGGTACAAACTATGACATAAAGGTTCCAATCCAAGAGAGCCAACAAGTCAGATTGCTTAATATGAATGCTGCCCAATTCAGCAGTGGCTCCCCCTTGCTTGACCTAGCCAACGAAATAACATTGCAGCACCTCTTCTTAAAACGGCCTCTCCAAATCTTTGTTGTGCATGCCTAGACCTCCTCAACTGGTTCTCTGCTCTGTCTCAAGTTGCTGCTTCTATATCTGATTTTATATTGTTCCCCACTCTGTGCTTTCAAGTTTCACCAAGAATCCATCCAGGTGTTATTTTTGCCTTTTTTCCATTTTGTTACTGGGACCTCTTTTTGGACCAACATTACAAACCGTACAGCAAAGCTAACTCTATTGTTATTTTTAGGGGGGAAAAATCCCTCAAGAAGCTAAGGAAGCCAGTGTTACATGACATACCAAAAGCAGCTCTTTACTGCATCCACTCAACTCGATTCTATAAGTTATATCTTTATTTCTTCTTCCATTCATTTACATAATGGATTTAGGGTTAAAAAGTGATCTGTTATCAAATGAAAAAAAGAGAAAAAAAATAACACTGTATTTTTTAGCCATCAATAAGACCTTTTTTTAATTCTAATTAATTGACATTTTGTCGGGTGTGTGCAAATCCATCTTTATATATACATATATATAGATATATTCTATGATTTCTTCTTTACAGAACAGCTGGGTGCCTTGAGATAGAAGATTCCACAACTAATGTCTGTTCCACAACTATGACCTTGAAGGGAAAAGAAATTACCAATTCAATAAGATTTTACAGGTTTTCAATAAGATTGCAAGGAAATAATTAAAATAAACCCAAGTTCAAGGCACTTTGGAAAGTCAAAACTCCTGGGGATTCACTCCAAGAACTCAACATTTGATGGATCCAGCAGTGATGATTCATGACTTCTCAATCACCGAAAATGAAGCAGAACCATGTCACCTTACAAGGTTACTCCAATATCACTAAAGTCTTCTCTCACGCAAACCATGGTGTCAGCATTGCAAGACGTGAAATCAGACACAAAGAATTGAACTTTTAAACAGGCCTCAGCCAATCTATAAAATCCATAACTAATGCAAATTGAAGTACAAGGCTTGTATTTACAGGGTTTCAAGGCTTCCGCATACCTAAGAGCATACCTAAGGCATCTCCCCTGTTTAGATTTTAATTGATGCATTACCTGATCTGACAGAAAATTTTTCCATGAACCTATCTAAAGACCTAGTTATTATACCCAAGTTCATCATCTATTTTTCTTGTAGGTGTTTTGTTTTGACTTCTGCTCCTGGCAGTGAAGCCATGGCAGATGCAAAGGAAACTGATACTAGAAAACTTCTGCAAGACATCCGTAGACCGGGCGTCTGTCATTTATAGCCATGTATAACAGGTTCAGAGGGACTTAACACAATTTGGTTATGCATTTGATCCCTTCATGCACCCAGGCCCATTATTTGAGCCTCCTTTTCTGACTTTTGAGTTGGATACCAATTTTCCACATGCTTAGATACATTATAAGAATGGAGTCCCTTCATTAACTAGATGGGCCAATTACTCAAAATAAAGAAGCCACAAGAAGATGGGATCTCATAGGTGTGTATCCTACCTCACTTATGACAAAATACCAATGTAGCCTTGATCTTTGAGAAACTAAGGACATGCTGATCATAATTTAAGAAGGAAGAGGATGGGGGGAGGGTGTATCTATTGTGAGGTCCCCACAAGCAGACAGTAATAAATGCTTAGAGAAAATGTTTGGCTTTTTCCTTTTTTTCTATATTATTAAGACAATTACATGCAAATATTATAAGGAAAAAAAATGCAGAGAAATCCCTTTTGCCCTTGTGTAATGTAAAGACAAGTGTGATATTTTTAGAAGATTTTTAAGGTTATACATTTTGTTGCAATTATGAAACGCATTAAAAAAAATTGATACTTATTTTTCTTATTTCTTTTTTTAAAAATAAATGGATGGAGGAACTGCCTCAATAAATTGTTGAAGAAAAGTAGTGCAAAAGCATTTGCAAATCTTGGAACATATTAAAGGTTTGGGTATTCTTATTAAATGTTGACAAAAAAAAATCAAATCAAAAAGTTCTGCAAAACTAAACACAAGAGAAGTTGTGCACTGTTTGTACTAATGGGAGACTATCAATAAGCAAATGCCATCATTTGGGTCTATGATAAACTTCAACAATTCAAATCATACTTATCATATCCCTTTTTTTAAAAAAGGTTTGACCAGTTCATGGTTCAGCTTCAGAGCATTCAAGGTGATGCATCATAGGGAAATCATGAAAGCACGGAACTAAAGACTAGGACAAAGACTGGTCAAGTTAAATTTATCGTACAGTGTGCATTTTATCTCTTGCAGAGGAAGCAGGAGTCGGGTTGAAGCTGCTGTTCTTTGACAAGTGGATGTGGAGTTAGGATCACACTGAGTTTAGCAGAAAGGTAGCACAGAACAGTAACTAGAACATACAAAAAATCATTATGGTGTCAAGGACGTGGACAGGTGTTGCTAAACAAATAGCTAGTTTTATGGATGGTCCAATCTTATATGAATTGATTTATGGATTCTAAGGAGAATTTTAGCGACGGTTACCTTTATAACATTTACAACACTACTCGCACTTTGATAAGAACTTGGATGTGTTAGGAGGGAGGAGGGGGAGCGTTCAGGCCTGTTTCTAATGTTTACATAAGTAAACTCATAAGCATCCAATCTTTTGTCCATTATTATTACCCATAACTATACAATCTTTTATCTATTCTCAAATGATAAGGCATAATGACAGAACCAGTGATTAGGCATGAATTATTATATTGCATCACAACAATATATATGATGACGCCCAATCACCTATCCTGGACGTCGGGAACGGAGTGCTTCTCGAATCCTCGCTTCACCGGGTTGCCTGCAAAGAAGTCCCAAGACCGGAGGGGATCCTCCGGTGAGACCCTCCGACGCTCAAGTCAGCAATCGAGGTCACAGCAGAGAAGGAGCTCGAGAGAGCTCTTGGAAAAGGGAGAGATCTCAGAAGGACCGGAATTTTCCTCTGAGTATTAGGGTATCAAGTGTGTAAACTTGCGTTACCTGGTTCTCGAAGTGATTTACCCTTTTATAGGGGTTGACGCTGGCACGATCACGTGGGTTTTCGTGAAGTAGAATGTCTGCCGAGCCCTTGCGTGAATCTGGGCTGGTTGGTGGGCTTCGTCCCATCAGTTGTTGGGTAGGTGGATCCTGTCCCATCACCAGCGTGGCCAGTGGGTTGTTGGATCTGGCGGTGTCAGGCGGGCGCGTCAGAAAGGTGGCGCCCTGAACTGATAGGGCCATGCTGGGGCTGATCTAATAGGCCTTTGGGGCCGTCGGTCTTGGAGGTGTCGGTCTTTGGGGCCGTCAGTCATCGGGAGCCGTCGGCCTTGGAGCCGTCGCCTTGGAGCTGTCGGCCTTTGCGGCCGTCGGTCTTGGAGGTATCGGCCTTGGAGCCGTCGGCCTTAGAGCCGTCGGCCTTGGAGGTGTCGGCCTTTGGGGCCGTCGATCTTGGAGGTATCGGCCTTTGGGGCCGTCGGTCTCGGAGCCGTCAGTCATGGAGCCGTCGGCCTTGGAGCTGTCGGCCTTTGGAGCCGTCGGTCTTGAGGTGTCGGCCTTTGGTGCCGTCGGTCTTGGAGCCGTCGGTCATGGAGCCGTCAGCCTTGGAGCCGTCGGTCTTGGAGGTGTCGGCCTTTGGGACCGTCGGTCTTGGAGCCGTCGGTCATGGAGCCGTCGGCCTTGGAGCTGTCGGCCTTTAGGGCCATCGGCCTTGGAGCGTCGGCCTTTGGGGCCGTCGATCTTGGAGGTGTCGGCCTTTGGGGCCGTCGGTCTTGGAGTCATCGGTCGTGGAGCCGTCGGCCTTGGAGCGTCGGCCTTGGAGCTGTCGGCCTTTGCGACCGTCGGTCTTGGAGGTGTCGGCCTTTGGGGCCGTCGGTCTTGGAGCCGTCGGTCTTGGAGGTGTCGGCCTTTGGGGCCGTCCAAAAATTTTATTTTTTATGGGGTCAACTGGCCCCATCAAATGCCCCCCACACTCCTTGAGCTTGCGCGCCCTACATCAGCTAAGCGAAAGGAGTGTAGAACTTCAAGAAATTTTTTGGAGGCAAATTGATTACCTCACGCCCCCACTCAAAGCAGCGTACGCTTTTTTTTTTTTTTTGAGGGATGCTCGTCAATCAGCCGCTGAGGCAAAATGATACCGCTGAGGCAGAGATAAAATTGCCGAAGCAAAAATAGAGCCATGGAGGCTGCAATGATGCCGCTAAGGCTAAGATAAAATTGCTGAAGCAGAAATAGAGCGCGGGGGCTAAAATAAAATTGCCTCGAGTGTTTATGTGCTGGTTCGGGAGGTGACTCGAGCGGGTACGAGCTGTTAGGGACTTGAACCGACTCGGGGGCGTATGCTAGCCAGACCGAGTGGTGTCCCGTTAGCCGCGATGCCGTCGAGCTCCTTTGGAACCGCCTTGGGTGTTTGTGTGCTGGTCCGACAGGTGACTCGAGCGGGTACGGACTGTTAGGGACTTGAACCGACTCGGGGGCGTATGCTAGCCAGGCCGAGAGGTGTCCCGTTAGCCGCGATGCCGTCGAGCTCCTTCGGGACCGCCTCGGGGGTTTCTTGGCCGGCCCGAGGGGTGACTCGAGGTCGCTGGAACCATAGGTCTTGAACCACCGCGGGGGTTTCGCGGCCGGCCCGGGGATGACCTTCTGATCGCAGAACCGACGAGAGCCTTTTGAATAGTTTGTTTTGTTGGTTTTCTTGTAATGCATTAGACACTAATGAAAAGAAACTTTTTCTTCAAAGTGTAGTATACTTAGCTTTTTGTAGCTGTTTGCCTTTGCGTCGTGTTCGGAGAATGGTTACTCGGCCCAGCCGAGGTTCGGAGAATGGTTACTCGGCCAGCCGAGGTTCGGAGATTTTGTTGCTTGGCCCAGCCGAGGTTCGGAGATTATTTGCTCGGCCTTGCCGAGGTTCGGAGAATTGTTGCTCGGCCCTGCCGAGGTTCGAGAATTGTTGCTCGGCCCAGCCGAGGTTCGGAGAATGGTTACTCGCCCAACCGAGGTTCGGAGATTCAGAGCTTGGAGAGTTTTTTCTTTAAAGAAATTGGTCTCCTTCTGCTGAGTTGATGACCTGCCCCCCAAAAACTCTGTTGATTGGAATCCGCATGTCTTGAGCTTGAGAGTGCCAATGTGGAGGTCGGTCTTTGTTGCCGACGCGAGTCGGTCTTTGTTGCCGACGCGGAGTCGGTCTTTGTTGCCGACGCGGAGTCGATCTTTGTTGCCGACGCGGAGTCGTCTTTGGTGCCGACGCGGAGTCGGTCTTTGTTGCCGACGCGGAGTCGATCTTTGTTGCCGACGCGGAGTCGATCTTTTTGCCTGGCTGGTCCAGGGCTTTTTGACGCCAAAGCGAGGTTGGCCTTGGATGTTGATGCAAGGTAGGTTTCCCTGCATGACATTTTTAAATATTAATGAAAGAAAACTGTCTTAAGTGCAATGTACTTAGCTCTTGTAGCGAGCGGATCACTAGCCCACTGGTGCAGCTATCATGGGCGACGTGAGAGGCTTGGGATGCTGCTGAGTGGCTCCCGAGCGTTGCTTCTGCAGTTCATGAACTACTACTTTCAAAGCTTGATCTTACCGATTGAGGATGGCCAGCTGGTTAATCAGAACAGCTGAAGTTGGCGGTGAAGGAGGGGCAGAGAGAGAGAGACTGATCTTTTGTCGCTCAGTGCGATGTGGATGCCCCCCAGCACGATTGGTAAGAACCTCTGGCATGCGCATCACCACCATAGCTATCTTAGAGGGGACGGAAACTTATAGCTTAAGGAGACAGCGTTCTTTCTTTAGCGCGTCCCCCCTTTCTAGCGCGCCAATCTGATGACGCCCAATCACCTATCCTGGACGTCGGGAACGGAGTGCTTCTCGAATCCTCGCTTCACCGGATTTCCTACAAAGAAGTCCCAAGACCGGAGGGGATCCTCCGGTGAGACCCTTCGACGCCCAAGTCAGCAATCGAGGTCACAGCAGAGAAGGAGCTCGAGAGAGCTCTTGAAAAGGGAGAGATCTCAGAAGGACCATAATTTTCCTCTGAGTATTAGGGTATCAAGTGTGTAAACTTGCGTTATCTGGTTCTCGAAGTGATTTACCCTTTTATAGGGGTTGATGCTGGCACGATCACGTGGGTTTTCGTGAAGTCAGAATGTCTGCAGACCCTTGCGTGAATCTGGGCTGGTTGGTAGGCTTCGTCCATCAGTTGTTGGGTAGGTGGGTCCTGTCCCATCACCAGCGTTGCCAGTGGGTTGTTGGATGGCGGTGTGTCAGGCGTGCATCAGAGAGGTGGCACCCTGAACTGATAGGGTCATGCTGGGGCTGATCTGATAGGCCTTTGGGGCCGTCGGTCTTGGAGGTGTCGGCCTTTGGGTCGTCGGTCTTGGAGGTGTTGGTCATGGAGTCGTCGGCCTTGGAGCCGTCGGCCTTTGCGGCCGTGGTCTTGGAGGTGTCGGCCTTGGAGATCGGCCTTGGAGCCATCGGCCTTGAAGCTGTCGGCCTTTAGGGCCATCGGTCTTGGAGGTATGGCCTTTGGGGCCGTCGTCTCGGTGCCGTTGGTCATGGAGCCATCGGCCTTGGAGCTGTTGGCCTTTGGGGCCATCGGTCTTGGAGGTGTCGACCTTTGGGGCCGTCGGTCTTGGAGCCGTCGACCGTGGAGCCGTCGGTCTTGGAGCCGTCGACCGTGGAGCCGTCGACCTTGGAGCTGTCGGCCTTTGCGGCCGTCGGTCTTGGAGGTCGGCTTTTGGGGCCGTCGGTCTTGGAACCGTCGGTCATGGAGCCATCGGCCTTTGGGGCCATCGGTCTTGGAGCTGTCGGCCTTTGGGGCCGTCGGTCTTGGAGCTGTCGGCCTTTGGAGCCGTCGGTCTTGGAGCCATCGGTCGTGGAGCCGTCGGCCTTGGAGCCGTCGGCCTTGGAGCTGTCGGCCTTTGCAGCCGTCGGTCTTGGAGGTGTCGGCCTTTGGGGTCGTCGGTCTTGGAGCCGTCGGTCATGGAGCCATCGGCCTTGGAGCTGTCGGCCTTTGGGGCCGTCGGTCTTGGAGCCATCGGTCTTGGAGGTGTCGGCCTTTGGGGCGTCCAAAAATTTTATTTTTCATGGGGTCAACTGGCCCCATATATATATATATATATATATATATATATATATATATATATATATATATATATATATATACAATGGTTAATACAATCATTCACCCATTGGTGCCACACAAGTTACAAACATTTGCTTAGATGGTCATTTAGGAAAGATTCCAACTTCTAAGAACCTAACTGAAAGGCAACTAAGATCGAGAAGATAAGCATCCCTTGTCTCTAGAAAATAACAGATAAATCATTTATTTCCTCGTTGTTGTTCCAGTGACTACATAAAGTGGCGGAAACTTGTTGCTACAGTAATGACTGGAGGGTAACATCAACAAACGGGACGCATGTAAGATTCCAAAAGCAAAGAGAAAATCAATGTTCGAGAAAAATAAATTGCGGGTTTTTGTCTGTCATTGTTTAAAAATAAAATAAAATAAAATAAGGTGATTCCCCTGTTCAATATGTTATCGTTGTTGATTTTTTTTTCTTTAATTTTCAATACAGCATGCAACCAATCTCATTGTTAAAAAAAATAATATGAAATCACAATAAAAACTATTGCTAATAATGAAAACAGGGTGGTGTGATTGAGAAATTTATTGATTGGTGACTATTAATTAACCATCTCTCCCTTGTAAGCTATCAACTACCTTTCAAAAAAATCCCAATAAGACTTCCCTCGATGAAATCATCACCGATAACCTTCCCTCAACGAGAGATAAAAATAAAAACCCATATCATCACGCAATTTTTTTGAGTTCTCCTCGAAGCCCAAACAAGAACGAAAGAAAGTCTGATGCTTTGTGTTATTTCATCCGGCAAGGATAGAGCAGAAGAAAAAGCAAGGAATATAAAGGAGGGAGAGAGAAGACAAAGAAAGCCTACGAATCCGAAGAACTTGTGCAGGGTTCTGGAGGAGTCGGCGTACGCGACGCAGATGACGGCGACGGGAACGGCCGCGTACAGCCCAAACTTAGCTATCTCCAGCGCCCCCTTCGACGTCCCCAGAGACGACATCCCCGCCCCTCTCGCTCTTCCTTTCCCTCTCTATCGCCGAATGGACTTCTAGTTCTAGCTAACGCGGTAACACCTGGGTCGCAAAGAGGATATCACAACCGCCCATGGGTCCATGTCATTCATACATCGCAGCCGTTCATCAAACATGTCGCCGAGTGAGGGTTTTTCCTGAAGAAACCATACGAAGCAAGGAATTAATAATTTGAAAGTCAAAATCGTCTGAGCCTAAAGTTTTAATTTTAAAACCCACCTTTCTAGAGATAGTATTTGTAAATTTCTCAAAATGATAATTTACATATCAAAATATTTAATTTTATTTATATCAAAAACATTTATGTAAATATTTATTTTTGTGTTTACTTTATTTGATATATACAAACATTTGTTACATAAATGTTCATTTTTTAGAATTTATCCTTATACCGTTGTAACCAAAGGAAAGGTCGGTCTTTCTTCTTCTTCTTCTTGATACAGATGAATGATCACATCATTCTAAGGTGAGTCAAACCCGATATATCTGAATACAAGATTTGGATAAGAACAAGAGGGTTCGAGTCATCCTACTTCCAAATCCAAAAACCTGTATGTTGGGCCACTCGGCTAGCAATTCAATCTGCCATTGAGTTGGCTTCCCGGTAGATATGCCAAATCTGGGCACTGTAAGCATTCTGAAGCGTAGACCAAATGTCACAAATCAAGAAATTGGATTGCAGATGATCGTATGAGTCTTGTCGGAGCCAATGAATAACAATGATAAAATCTCGCTCAATAATAAGCCTACGGGCACCCAGACTATGAATGACATAAGAAATACTAGCCCAGGCAGCATACAGCTCAGCTAGTGGAATAGAGGAATCTAGAAGTCCAAATCCTCCAGCCACCAACATCGCTCCATCCGATCGACGAATCATGAAAGCCGATCTAGCTAATTTACCTCGAACACTCCCATTAAAGTTGATTTTAACAAACCCTAGAGGTAAGGGCTCCCAAGATATGAAGACCATATGCCGGTATGCTGCTAAGGCAGCACATGAGCCCAGAGGCTAGGGCTATCAGAATCCAAAGCTATGTGATGGAGCATGTAGAAGGATAAGGCTTTCCTGACAACCCTGTGGAGGGGAGTAGTCTTAGTAGTAAAAACAAGCCCGTTACGAGGTAACCAAACCTGATGAGCAATGTAAGCCCATGAAGCACTCCGCTGATGTACACCTCTCTGCATATCCCGCCGAATGCAGCCTAGAAAGGAGAGGCGACAAAGATCAATACCATCGACCCAAAGGAATAAACCGAGATCTGCCATATCTGCCTTACTCTGATGCAGGCAAAGATAGCATAGTCAGTCGTCTCCTCATCAACACCGCATAAAGGGCACGTAGGCTGAATGGACATGCCCCTACCAGAGAGCAGGCCATGCAAGCTTCCATATGAAGAGCCAAACTCTAGGATTAATGGGAAGCTTTCAAATCCAAGCCGTATCCATCGTATGTTAAGGATGTGGCCTATAAATTCTTATAAGATCCCTGAAAGAAACACGAGACATAGAGAATCTCCTCCATAATCTGGTGTCAAAGGTATGACCCGAAGGAGAAGAATAGAGAGTATGCGTCAATGAAGCTCCTTATCGAAGAAACTGGACACCAAGGAGCTATCTCATATAGAATGATCCTGAGAGATTAAATCAGAGACTCTCAATTCGTCGGAATGTCAATGCTAATAAAGGTAGGCCACCAAAACATGGATAGATCTGCAATCCACGTGTCCTGAATAACATCCACTGAGGCTTCATCACCAATCATCCAAGAGATGTTATTCAGAATATCCGGAGCATGTCGGCATACCTCTTTCCAAAAAAGAAAGATCCACGAGGAGGCTGAGAGAGATTGTAGAGAGTCCAGTCTGTATTTGGCTCGCATAAAAGAGCTCCACATACAGTGCGGATCAAGTAGGAATCGAGTGCATGGCATGCCTGGCGGCCAAAGCCTCTCTTCTAACTATGATAGACTCGATCACAAGCCTCCCTCAGTGATCGGCATACAAACAATGTCCAGGCCAGAAGGTGGATACCATGTCCATCCTGCAACGATTGAAGCATTAGCAAATAAAGTTAGATGGTGATTGGTGTAGTTGGAGTATGGTGCCAAACTTGATAAAGGCATTAGGTTTAACAATCATTATGGCAGGTTGAGAAATACTCAGTTTAAAACTTTTTATGACATTGGTAGCAAAAATAATCCAGGATGTCGCTAATATGCAGTGTTTATAAAAGTTGTTTTTATTTTCTTTTTTTTTTTCTTGCTTTTTTTCTATATTTTAGGATAAAATACATTTTATTCTTCTGAGGTAAAACTCAAATTTACTTTTCAATCTACTCTTTAAAAAGTGTTGCTTAACCTATGAGGTTAATTTTCATCCATGGCCATGTTCTGTAGCTATTCATTATGAGTTTAAATGGTTATTATGTTTGTAACAATTCAGAAAGTAAAGATAAAGGAAAAACTGTAGTGAAAGAAGTGGAGAAACGATCTACGAATTAATTTTAGCCAAAAATTTTTAAAACATCAAAGATTTTTACATCTTTTGGAAACTATTTTTGCTGGATTGATTAATGTTTGGTGTGCACTTCATAATCTATATTTCTAGGGTTTCTTCGCCCGTCCACAAGATCTTTAGATCCGAAGATAGAAAATCAAGATTCTTGTTTTGAATAAAGAGGGATTGAATGAGATTATTGTTTTTTGTTGTAGATTTGTGTCAGTTGATTAATTGAGAACATGGCTTCTTCTCTAATACTTCGGTATTTTTAAATCCATGGTAAAAAATGAGATTATTAATCAATAGATCTTAATCTCATATCTTTGGTTTTAAGAAATTAAAATTAAAGATTTTAAGGATACAAGAATCTATTGATTTTTTAAAGAAAATCTAAAAAAAATTGATCTATGATCATCTTCTCTGTCCCCTTTCACCGGTCTTTTCGTCTTCATCCTTTTTTTGAAATGTCACAAGCAAAGTGATTAACAGCAGTAAAAACAACTATGAACAAACACTAACCTCGAATAATTAGGTGATACTTTTCAAACCACTAAAGTGAAATCAAGCCTTATCTCAAGACAGTAAAGTATTTTTATCTTTTTTTTTTTTTAAGGAATATGGAGAACGGGATGTGTTTTATCTTAGAACCATGTATTTTTCATAAAGAAAGAATATTGGACATTCCATTTTAAGCAAAACTTACCACCAGCATTTGTAAAGGTCTATTGTGGATCATGGTCAACAATTACAAAGGTCTACCATAGATTGTAATATTTGGATAAGATGCAAAAGGTACTTATTAGGATGTTGGAATGTACCGGATGAGGCTTTGAAGAAAATTTTCTTTCTTACTCTCTCTCTCTTTTTATTTCTTTATCTTTTTTTTAAAAAAATATTAGATAGAATTTATGTTTTACTTCAAAAAGTATACTTAAGGAGCACTAATGACCGCATATTCTTAAGGAGAGAATACTTAATGTTCCATCTTAAGAAAAACAAAAGGTCGGCATTTAAAGAAACTCCTCCATTAATCATGAAGGTACAGTTTGCCTTTGTTTTAGAAGCACATATAATCATGTATTCTTAAGAAAAAAAGAATGTTGAACGTTTGGACTTGGGCAAAATTTAGGATCATCATTTATAAAGGTTCACCATGAATCATTGATAGTTACAAAGGTCCAGTCTTTTTTCATTCCTTTTTTTTTTTATTATTTTTTTATTATTTTCTTTTGTTTCCCTCTCTTTTTGTTTTTGTAATGCTTGCCTCCATCGTAGAAGGTAATGGATTTGGCCCTAAGGGAGGGGCTTCGGAGCATGATAGACAACTAAAGCTACAGCAGTTGTATTTATTATGACAGCTTGGGTCACTATGAAGTATGAAACTACTAATAATTATGAATTCAACTTGTAGTTGAGGAGGTTATCCCCACTCCTTTGAGGCACTAAGCATAAGGGGGTGACATGAGTTGGAATATTTGCTAAAACAGAAGCACATATGCAGCAAAAAGACTAAAAGTGTTAGTAAACAGCAACTTCGGTTTTGGAAGAAGCTAAAGTAGTCCTAGATGCAGCAACAATAAAGATGGAAAGAATGGGAATAACTTTGTGCACAATTTCCAATGCATCGGATATGACTATTGATGTGCGCACGCGCACCGAACGCATGCATTGGACATGACTATTGACCGCATGCCCGTGCGGGCACACGTGCGGGGCATGCCACGACACATGTACGAATGCATGCATCGGGCATGACTATTGGCATGTGTGCCCGTACCGAACGCATGCATCGAACATGACTATTGGCCGCACGCCCATGCGGATGCGCATGCCACGGCCCAATGGACCGTGGCGTGCCCTGCACGCGCACCCGCATGGGTGCACAACTAATTGGCATTCGGTATGCGCTTTCTGTGCCACCTCCGGTGCATAAAGACTTTCCGAAAAAAATTATCCTTTCCCTAACCGGTCATCTTAGAGGGATGGCGACCACCATATTAGGCCTACTTCCCCGAAAGGGCAAACAAAGCATCGAATCTAGAGTAGCCAAGTGACTAGAGTTATGATAGCAATTGAAATCATTGGGACAATCATGGTTAATTAAGAGATGGTGTGGAACTGGATATGGGCACTAAATACAGTAGCCAACATGATAAACCAAAGAAGTTCAATCTTTTCTTTTCTTTTTTTCTTTTTAATCATTCTTTTTTCTTTTTTTCTTTTTTATTTTTTATTTTATTTATTGTTTGAGACCCCAATGAGTTTGAGGCTAAAGCAAGGGCTATCAACCCTTATCGAACTGGGCTGGATGCTAGAGAGGTTGCTCCACTCCTTATGGCACTAGAGCTATAGGAATAGCAGAGTCAAGGCATTCATCCATGCAGAGATAACACGTGCCCAGTGAGGGAAATGGAACGTTTCAACAATGAGGTCTCTCCTCCAAAAGATAAGATGGGGCTTGTGAATGTTAGAGGCTCAAGTTGCTTGAGTTGAAGTAGCAACTAGTCAACGACTAGAGCTAGAGACTCAAGTCAGAATGCTCAGCAATATTGTCAATGGGAGAGATGTCAACAGTTTGAATTGCCATTGATAAGCTAAGTTTGCAAGAGAACTTTTTTTTATTGTTTTTATGGCAGTTAGACTAAGATTGATAGGTTCAAACAAGAAGGTTGCCCAAAGCATATCAAAGTTGTTTATTTTTGGCCCCACTCTTTAAGCTTGCCACAAGTAAAGAACCAAAGCAGACGAAGATTTCAAGGCCCCTAATACAATATACAAAATATCTTTCTCTTTAAGCATATTTCAAATATAGGCCTTCTGATACTCCAAAAAGAATAAAAGAACATGATGCCCAACAACAATAACAACAACAATAGACAGTCAATCTATATGGCAGTTGTCATATAATCTATCATTTGAAAGACATGATTAAGTTATCTGAAGTTGGTAAACTATCCTTCGTTCAATTAATTTACAAGGTGACCTATTTGATGATGCATTTAAAATCAAGACTTATGATTAATAAGGTGTCTTTTGCAGGACTAATCATATATCTTTTGTTTTCTATAAATATATTATTTCAAATAGGTCACAAGGAGTTTATTCGCAATGAAATTACTTTTTTACCAATCTATTAACCGACTAATTACCACTGAATAACTATTCTAGTTTATAAAAGATTTTTTTGGAAACATTTAGACTACAATTCATGTTAACTCATGAAAATTTTGTCTTCATTTTTTCAAGCATTTAGGCCATGATTCTTTTTTATTCATGAAAATTTGTCGTTCTTGCATCGCATTATTAGTTGTAACACGATGAAAGATAATACGATCATAATAGCTACTTATGTTTCAACTCAGGAATAAGGATTTTCATCTTCTTAAAAAATAAAAATTATATGATATGATATTTTTAGATTTTAAAAGAATAAAATGATGTTTATTGAAGACTCTTAGTCTTAGTATCCACCAGACAGTCTAGACTTTTGTCTCACATGATAGAATTGTTGATCATAGATGGAATTTGAATTATTTACCAAGTACTAAGGCTCGAGAAAAGGGACAAATATAAAATTTCTTTACACAAAAGTGAAAAAACAACAGCAATAACTACAATCTCTATTGAGTAACAACTCTAATCAAGAAGGCTCCACAAATCCAGCATGACTTTATGATTTTCTATCAGACAAACTACAGCTCTCATACCGAGTACAGTTCCTAGCATAAGCAGTTGGTAGCTTTCCTAAAGATTAAGATGGCTATTTTGAACAAGTCTGCCCAATCCAGCACACAGACTTACCCTACAATTAGTGCTACTGTTTGTTTTTAACCTTATACAACCAGCACAACTCCCATCTTCTATTACATAGCAAAAAATTTCACTAAGACTTCGCCATTAATTGTGTTTTAAGGCTACTTCACACCAACTGAAGCCTCTTAATATCCATATGCACTTCTTAACATCCATCGTGTGCCAGTTGATCATTGTTCTCGCTTTACTGTGTCATGCCTCACAGGGCACCTCTCCCAGCATTCATTGTACATGTCTAGACATCAGAGTCTACATTTAACAATCTTATAATTTGATGGTGCAATCTTGAGACTTCCTCTAGTCTCCCAATCCTGAATATTACTCCTGGCCTTGCCAGACATCAATTTCAAACATTCTCATTTCTGTGGTATTCGCAAAGTCATGTTATAAAACCAGCCTATGTTTTCCTATTCCTCCAATTCTAATACTATTGGAAACATTAAATTCTATTTTCTCATTCTTTATGCAATAAATTTGAAGGACTGCAATTATTCATACAGGTATTTCTTGCCATATGATGAGACAAGTGACTTATTTAGAGCAGATTTTTCTATAAAAATTCCAAATATAAGTTGTCCGTTTCGATCAACTTCAGTTCCTTTTCCAAAAATTTCATCCAATCTAGTGCATAGTTGATTTCTAATATACCTTGGTAATGTAAAATCGTGTCCATAAGTAGCCCACACCATTGGAATTTTGCTTGGATACATGCAGTCCACTTCAAACGAGCATAAAGAGGTGCAAGCCACATCAAGTCCTTAATGCAATATAAGATCATACAGAATCACTGAACCATCTGGTACAAGATGTATCATACTATACTGACAAGCTAACAAGAATTAATATGCTAACCAAGTGTTGGTACTGAGATATCTACCATTACTACACATGACAAGGTTGCATGAGTTGGGTAGCAATATGATGTCTAATATTGAGACAGCAAACCTCACACCTAGCAGACTATAAATTTTTCATGTACATACTTGTGCACTCTTATATATTTTGCTTAATGAACCCTGCATATGCTTGATAAGCACCATATCCTTCAGAGCCCACCAAATAAATTAAATAATTAACCTTTCCATTATGAATAAAAATCATATGTAGGTTATACCACTTTTTTACAGTTGCTTAAAACAAATATATAGTTCATGGAAAATCTCTCTCACATGATATTAAAAACAGTATTTAGTATGCATTTTCTTCTTATTCCACTCACATGGTTTCACCCACTAGCTTACAAGTTACAATAACAAGGTAACTTAGCATGCCATCCTGGCAAAGCCATCAGGCCTCTAAAAGATTCAAAGATACCAGGCCATATCATCGTCAATAGTGTTTCAAGTTCTTTTGTTTGCAGCAAACAGCCCATCGTATCCTCTGAAAGGATTTCTTACAAGATTTTGAAGTTTTCAGCTATATAAACACTCCTTGCAATTCAGTGATTCCTTCATGCATCCAAGTTCACTCCTGAACCCACCTACGGAATAATCTGCCTCAAAGTGGCCCCCTGTTTTATCATCAAACTTCAACACGGTATAATCCAGCCTAACAATAGAGCATAAAATCTTGATCCATTCAAGCAAGCCAATATGAGCATCTTTCTTTCTCACCAGCTCTAATCGGTTGATAGCATCCCTTGACACTCCACGCTTGAGCAGAATGGCCCCTAGAGAGCTGAATATAGCATCATTTGGTGGTACATCTGAGGCCAACATATGTTGAAAAGCTTTGACAGCCTCTTTCATTCTCCCATCAGATGCATACAACCCAATCATGTTACTGTAGCTTAATGTGTCATTTAAAAGTCCTAAATCTTGCATATCTTGAGCAATCCTACAACCTTTACTGAATTGCCCAATTTTCTTATACAAACATAGCATCATTGCATAAGAGAACTCGTTTGCCTGTCCCCTGCTTTTCAAATTGTCAAAAATTTCTTCTGCCTCTTCCACCATAACATTTTCGCTGTAAAGTTCAATCATGCAATTTGAAGAGTACACATCTGGACCATCTTTCAGTGATTTGACCAGTTTGTAAGTTTCTTCTGCTTCTCGCAGATATCCGACCTTGGTATAGAGTTTGATTAAAGAATTACAGATAACTAAGTTGACAGCAAAACCAGCATCCTTCATCAGCTCAACATAGTTCATAGCTTCTTGAATCCTTCCAATTTCAGCAAATCCATTAATTAAAATAGAGTAAACAATTATGTCAGGTTGCAATCTAAAGCTGATCATTTCATTAAATAGATCCTCTGCTAGCTGCAATTCACCAAGCTTAGTAAAGCTAGTCATCACCATAGAATATGGAATGCAGTCACTTATCAGACCTACCTCTTGCATTTTTCTGACATAGGATGCTGCTTTGTGTGGCATTTCAGCCCCTGACAAAATCTGTATGAGAGAATTATATGTGCACTTGTCAGGCAGAATACCATGGTTCTCCATACTATCAAACAGATCACAAGCCTTATCATACTTCTTACCTATCCCGTAGGCTTTAATCATCACATTGAACACAACAACACTCAATTTTTCCTTATCTACGCAGCTATTGAATGACTTCTCCGCTAAAGAGAGGTACCCCTGTTCCCCAAATGCATCAATATTAGCAGAGAAGCACTCTGAGCTCATTGTATTTTGAAATCTCTCAAACCAATTCCATGACTGTTCAAGCATCCCAACATTTACATACATCCGCATCAAAGCTGACTGTGTATACTCATCAAGCTCAAGGCCTTGCTCATCCATCTCCAAGACAAGGGCTTCTGCTTCTCCAACCATGTTCCTAATGGAATATGCATACAAAAGTGTGCGATAACTTACAATATCTGGTACAAGACCATCCACCTTCATCTTCAAGAAGTAACTAGCTGCAAGACCAATATCACCACTTTTTACATAAATTGAGATGAGGATATTGAACGTTCTTGTATTGGGAAGACATCGGAGTTCCTCCATCATTACCATCAATGAAGCAACTTCTCCTAAACGACCATGGTTACCACACACATGTATCATTGTATTGAAAGTAACAAGGTCCGGAGCAATACCCGCCTTTAACATTTGAGCAAATGTGTCTGAGGCTTTTCCAAGCTCCCCTGCCTTTCCGTAGGTATCAATTAAAGTATTGTAGGTGTATAAACTATAACATTTCTGAGTTTCAGGAGCATCACTAAAATACAGTGACCACTTCTTAAAGAACCTCTCTGCCTTCTGGAACTCTCTGGCCTGCTTATACATTTGAACAACAATCCCCATTGTCACCTCGTCAGGTTCCATTCCTTGTTTGTACATGTCACCGAGCCAAAGAAGGGCTTTTTCATTCAAGCCGGCTTTGCAGTAAGCATTGATCAACGTACCATAAGTCGAATTCGTCGGTGCTATCCTATTCAATTTCATCTCACTCCAAAGTTCCTGCACAAGATCCCATCTTCGAGCTCTCCCAAAAATTCCAAGCATGATGTTGTAGTGAATCACGTTGAGTTCATAGCATCCCTTTCTTTTAAACCAATCGAATATCTCCTGAGCCCTTCTCCAATTGCTCTGCTCCTTGAGAATTATGGTCCTCTCCTTGTTGTTGAGGCTCGCTTCCCATGGCTTCAGAGCCTCGTCGAGATCCTGAACAGCATCCAATGCTTGCAAAATCGATGGAATGCATCCTCCATAATTTATCCATCTTGCTAAGTGCTTTGTTTTGCTCTTCTCCACCAAATTTTTGCCTTCAATCTTTAATTTCGATCGAAAATCACCATTTTTGACAGATGCCCGAATGGAGGTTCCAATCAAAATCTGATTTTTAGCTATTCTATGATTGGTATGGTTAAAAATACAAGTTTTGGCGTCCAAGAACATCCGGAAATGTTATATGTTGCAGAAAATAATCCTTGCAAGCAATCAGAGGAGTTTAACATATCCAATACGGGATTCAATCAACTCTTCCCGAATAGAATAGATCAGAAATTCTAAGTGGACCGTCCGTCATAAAGAATTAGTTTTTTCGCTTCTCTATCTGCATAACGATTGAACTAATAACAAGAGAGAGAAACTCATACCCGCTCTAAAAGCCTCCCAAAATGCAAGAAAAATCAGCCAAAAATCTGAAAAATTGGAGCGGTGGCCTCTGCGGTTGTCTCGGGGTCTCTTCGCCTGGGTTCCGGTGGAAATCTGAGTTCTAGGAGGGGTGAAGGACGGCAGTGGCGGGAGATTTTTGGCGGGATTTAGAAAAGGCGAGGTTTTGCTGGTCGGCCTCGAAACGCCGTCGGGGGTGCGGGCCGAAGGGCTTTGCTTTGCAGCGAGCGAGGATAAGGTTAGTGGACTCGAGCTGTGGTTACCCCAGGTGAACGTAAATGATTCGCTCATTGTTTTTTCTTGAATTCTTTTAAGTAATATATTTTAATACTAATTGAGTGGTATATTTAACAAAATAATCCTCCCTCGCCGCATCAGGCTTTGAGTCATGAAGCTCAAATTATATATATATATATATATATATATATGTTTATTTATTTATTTATTTAGAGATTGATCATACTAGTTCAGTACAAGTCAATTTAGATGGATCAGAAAATAAAATTTGTTTAACTACAATAAAACATGAGTCATTCTGTTTCCAAATTCAAAGTATGGAATGATAGGCCACGGTGTCTACCATCTAATCAATCCAAAGTTGGTTTCATTATAGATGTAACGGATCTGAACACTGTAGACATCATGCAAGATTGATCATATATCATGAAGCAGAGGATTAGTTAGAATCTTGTTGCAGCAGTCCTGCCGAAGCCATCGAATAATAGTAAAAGAGTTCTTTTTAATGAAGAGGCTATGAGCATGAAAAATTCGAATAGTATAGAAAATATCAGCCCAAGTTAAAATATAATCTCCTTTCGCTGCTCCAAGTTGCCTTGCATCCTTTCATTTCCCTCCCACCGTTTAACTTGCATTGTCTTAAATCCAAAATGATTTTATGCATGTCAAATGAATAGACTATTCATAAGTCAGCTTATGTTCAGCTTGGAATTCAGTTCAAGCTTGACTATTTGACGAGAAAGAGAGGTAAGCGCATACAATTTTTTTGAGGTTAGGAGTGTTACTGCAATCACCCATTAAATCACTACTATATTACGTGATTCCCATAGAAAATAGGGACGAAAGCTCGGATTATAAGGTAGTATTTGATAGCTTTTTGGCTATCTCTGGATAAATATACATGATAGCATTTATCCAGGGGATAGCTGAGGGGATAAGCACCTTTTTAAAATTATCATTCTGCCATCAAGGGATAACTTTAGTTATTCCTGGGTTTCCTAGGGAATAAGTCCAGGGGATAACCCATGGTTAAACATGGATTATCCCCTCTGGTTAAACTTTTTCAGAGATAACCCCTGCAACTATAGCTTTTGGGGATAAGAGGGGATATCTGAGGAATATCCCCTCTTATTCCATGTATCAAACAGTGCCTAAAGGATAGCTAGCCATGGATGGGACAATGACCCCGCTGCTAGCTAGTGTTAGGCCTCTAGTGTGACAGCCAATGAAAAAAAAAAAAAGAAAAAGGAAAAAGGAAAGCGAGGAGAGGTAAACAAAGAGAGAAGGGAGGAGACTTATCGGCTGTGTTTGAATGCAGAAATAAGGCATGAAATATGCCCTTATTTTACCTTATTTCCTTAAATACAAGGAAAAAGAAGCGTGGGCCCCATTAAAATTTCTATTCCAGTCAACGGGCTTATACCCGATTTCTTATTCCATGATACTCCATGAAATAACTTCTATTCCCACTGTAGCTATTCCAGGGGCACCAATGGAATTAAATTAAATAAATTAAAATAAATTTATTTATAATATCATTTAAATAAATTAAATAAAGTAAATAAATTTATTTATAATATAATTTAAAATTAAATAAATTTATTAATAGAAAATAATAAATTAAGTATGTTATTTTTTTAATTTATTAATATAAAATAATTTATTAAGTATGTTCTTATATTATTTTATTAATAATAATTAATTAATTACCTTATTTATTAATAAATAATAATTTATTCAAGTCATTTAAAAAAATAAAAATTGATAAATCATTTTTATTGGAAAGGGTATTTTTGAAATTTCTAAAAAATTCTTCATCTATTCCTACTGGAATACATGCTTATTTCCATGTCATCCAAACATCATTTGGAATAACACTGTATTAATTGCACTGGAATAACATGGAATATCAGAGTTTCATCCAAACAGAAATTTGGAATAACAAGGGAAATAAGCTATTCCTGAGGAATTCGTATTTCTATTTCCGAAATAACTTTTTGACATCCAAATACTACCATCAGGAATAGATTGGTGCTCAACAAGAAGAAGAAAGGGTCCAAGCACAGCCCAGTTCATTCAGACCAGCCTGCCAACTCCAGAAGACCTGCCAACTCCAGAAGACGACAGGCGAAGATAACAAGGCCTTCCAGATAGGCTTTGTCCAAGCACAGCCCAGTTGCCAACTCCAGAAGATGACAGACGAAGATAACAAGGCCTTCCAGATAGGCTTTTTCCAAGCACAGCCCAGTTCATTCAGACCAGCCTGCCAACTCCAAGAATCTCCAACAACCAAGATCACAGTCATAGCATGTGAAGCTCCAGTAACCCAGTCAGACTTTTTCTTTATCATTGAGAGCACTGTCCTGAAAAAGGTCACAAATGCAGCCGGACATGTGCTGCAGTGCTCGCCAAATGTCCTAAACCACTATACCCCTTAGGTGCGAATCCTGACTCCATGGTCCCACTCCACCAATAATTGTACCCACTGCCTCCCTCATCATTGTCCTTTCTGGCAGCTCCACTTTAAATAAAAATTATTAAGGCAAGGCAGCTCCCTCATCAATTCTTCTTCAATTCTTTTCTTCAATTCAAGTCATTTAAAAAAATAAAAATTGATAAATCATTTTTATTGGAAAGGGTATTTTTGGAATTTCTAAAAAATTCTTCATCTATTCCTACTGGAATACATGCTTATTTCCATGTCATCCAAACATCATTTGGAATAACACTGTATTAATTGCACTGGAATAACATGGAATATCAGAGTTTCATCCAAACAGAAATTTGGAATAACAAGGAAAATAAGCTATTCCTGAGGAATTCTTATTTCTATTTCCGAAATAACTTTTTGACATCCAAATACTACCATCAGGAATAGATTGGTGCTCAACAAGAAGAAGAAAGGGGCAACTCATCAACAATCTATAACAAGGATGCATAAGTGATCTAAGATGCTAGGAGAAAAGGTAAGAAGGGCTGGATAGATACGGAGGATTTTCTAGATAAGCCTCATCCTCACCCTCTTTGAGTCTAGCAAGAGAACAAATTTCATTTTCTATAAGCAATGATCGTCTCCATTTGGGTCGCATGACTGTTCACTAAGTCGACTGGGTTGAGTTGGCTTTTTATTTTCTATATGAGTTGGCTCTTTCTCTTTCATTAACAATTATATTTATTTTTTATTACAGCACTCTTTTATGCTTGCTTTTGTTAATATGTTTGTACATAGGAAAGTATGTGCCCTTAGTATGTGCCCATGGTGTGGTAGGCATAATTTTCGAGGAGCTACAATATTTGACATACCTTAACCATTTGTATGGTTACTAACTTAAACATTCAATCAAATTAAAGCGGTTGTTTTTTTAAGGAATAATAAATATACAAGCTAGTATAGGTAAAATTTATGTTATAACATATGCATTGAATTTAAAAGGCCTATGACATTGTCAATCTAGTATGGACCTCACAGAAAAATTAAGGCCTTGCTAAGTGTGCATCATATGTATACGATTTCTATCTAAGAAAGTGTTTAGATCTAGCATTCTTCGAGTGTACGTATATGTTAAATGAATCTAAAATTTTATATTTGTATAAAATCAAATATATAGAGGACAAGAAAATAAAATACTCAAAGAATTATAAGAAAGTATTTGAATTACATTTATATCAATTCCCATGGCTTTGATAAGATGACAACTATTATTACAAGGATATGTCTTAGAACAACTTAACTGGCCCATTATCGACATTTATTAGGGATTTGATTGAAATGCAATTCTTGCAAGATCAGTGATAAGCTCATTTAAAGAAGTAATTTCTTGCAGCACCTATGCTTTCTTTGTTATTGTCATCATAATTTATTTCTATTTCTTCATTATTAAGTCTTTTACTGTAAATGCATTATCAGGGACCATCAGTTCATAAAGCTTCAAAGTCTCACCAATTTGTAAGAAATAAACAATAAATTGTTCATGCTTTTATTATGCTTCAACTTATACTAGTCACATGAAAAGTTACTAATATTCCATCTTAATAATTTACTAGATTTAGCATTCTTCAAGTGTTGTTATATGTTAATAAATTTGAAATAATATATTTGTGTTAAATCAAATATACTTAGAGAACAAGAAAATGAAATATCAAGAGAATCATAAAAATGTATTTGGATCACATTTGTATCAATTCTAGTAGCTTTGATAAGATGACAACTATTATAATAAGGATTTATCTTGGAACTATTTAATTGACCAATTGCCGGCATTTATTAGGAATCTTGTCACGCCCCAGTTTTAAAATTCGAGCTAGGGTGACAACCCGCCGCATACTAGGCATGCAAGGCATCTATAAAAAAGGCTTGAGATTAAATGCTAAATATATATGCATGATTTCTAAAAGAATGCATGCAAATATATCAAAAATATTATTTTATTTAAATTTTAATCATTAATTTTATATTTAATTATTGGCTTTTATATTTTAGTTGTAAAAGAGAAGACAAATGTTTAAGCCAAATGCAAACTTGACTCAATTCAACTCAATCTAAACCTGAGACCAAATACCTTTGGTTAAGCTTAGATCACACTGGAGTTCAATATCTAATTGAAATGATCCATTAAGCTGTGTTTGAAATAGAAAATAAGAAGGTATATCCATCCCAAAAACTATAATATGAAGAATAAGTCGTAACAAAGTTAACTAGAGGGGATAACCCATGATTAACCATTCCCAGAACTTATTTCCTAGAAAATAGAGGAATAGCTGCAGCTATCTCTTGAAGGCAAAACTGTTATTAAAAAAGCTGATTATTTCCTCAGCCAATGTTTTAAAAACCATACCGGACAACAAACCTACTTAACATTTGGGTCATAAGTCAATCGGTTCGATTGGATGAACCGATTTGATCAAACCGAATAATATCATAATTAATTTTTAATTTAATAATATAAAATAATAAATATAAATATAATTCAAATGAAAAATTAAAAAAAAATTAAAAAACCGGGTTGGATCGATTCGAAACCCGGTTGGATCAATGAGTTTTTTCAGTTTTTACTAGGTCATATAAAAGTCAACTTTAATAATAAAATCAGACCGAACTGATGATCGGTTTCGGATTGGACCAGTCGGTCCGGTTTTCAAAACACTACCCTTAGCTATCTCCTAGATAAATTTTATCATGTATATATTTTGTACATGCATCAAAGATAGCATTTTTTTTTTTTTTTTTTGTATCAAACACTATCTTTGATTTAAAATTCTTCCTAAATTTAACTTCACTTGATGCATACTGGCCATATTGGACTGGGTATAAAATCAGATTGGGTGAGAGGGCGTGTCCGAGAGTCCAACTTTATCCTATTGCAGCCCTAGTAAAAGAATGCACCCACAGGGCTTATCAGTTCTAATGAATACTCTAGTCGAAGAAACACATTTGATCGACGGTATTTTTGTTAGGGAGTATTGAATTGAAGTGAGAGGGATGGTGGCACCTAAAATTAGCGGCCATTGACCTGTCCATCGCGGCATTCGTGTCGTCAGCGCCGTCGAGGCGTTCGCGCCTGTAGGTTTTTCCCGTGTCCCCCGGCTTCGCCTTATCAGCGCCCGGCATTGCCTCGCGTCTCCTGCTAGGACCGCCTCTCCAAGCCTCCACCCAGATTTCCCCAAAACCCTTGCCCCTCTATCGAAACCCTAGATGGATGGCCACTCTGCTGCCCCCGTCGGTCACGGAACTCTCAGTCCCCGTCTCCCTCCCACTCCGCCTCCGCTTCCGCCTCCAGTTCCGTCCACCACAAGCGCAAGTTCCCGGGGGCCCCCGCCCCCGCCGCTGCCGCCGCAGCAGCAGCAGCCGCCGCCGCCGCCGCCGCCGCGCCCTTCTCCCTTCTGACACAGGCGGCCTCACGTCGAACGACGACCTCGACAGCATCAGCGCCCGGGAGGAGGAGGACGACACCGAGGAGGAAGAGGACGAGGAGGAGGAGGATGAGGAGGAGGAGGAGGAGGAAGACAACGACTCCATGAGGACCTTCACCGCTGCCCGCCTCGAGGGCCCCGCTGGGGTCAGCTCTAGCAACCCTAGGAGCACGAAGCCGCCCAAGGCCGAGAATCCCTCGACAAGGTTGAACCTTCCGGCGGAGGGCTTTCGGAGGGTGGACTAAAGGATGAGCGCGGCGCCGCGGGCCAGTCAAGTCAGCAAAACGGGGGTTCTGCAGCGAGTTTGATGCCCGGGATTGTTGTGAAGGAGGATTCGGTGAAGGGATTATTCACTGAGAACATACAGACCAGCGGGGCTTACAGTGCCAGAGAGGAAGGGTTGAAACGAGAGGTCTCCTCTAGTTTCTTTTATCGATTTCATTTCTTTTCCCATGTTATCATTTTTTTCATTTAAGTAATGCAACCCATAAGGGCTTGCAAAAAAGTTACATGCTGAAGAAATTAAGTATTTTAAACCATGATTTACTATATTATTATTAGATAATTTTGAGTTAAAGTAGGTGAAGTCAGAGGCTGCTTGTCGTGGAAGTTAGAATTCCTTTAATATCAAAATTGAAAGCAGGACATGTGTAACCCTTTTTTTTCCAAGTAGTCCTAGACAAGGTGGTGATTACGAAGCTATAGAGAAACTGTTGAGACTGTTGGGATCTAAATGTCAGTCCATGGGCATTAAGCATTCTGGTGTTAATATCCATATGTAATTCAGAGGTTAATGGCTTCACAATGGTATTTCACATAGCTTCTAAGTTTTATCTGTAGAATAAATCTTTAGATGAAAAAGAGGTTAAAAGCATCGAAAAAGAAAAGAAAAATTTATGGAGTACTATTTTAGAAGAAAGACAAATACAAAATTGTGGCCCCAAGCAATATCATGGACAAGATTACCATAAAATGATTGGTTTCTAAACTCAATTTTACAGAAAAATAGAGCAATAAATTAAAACATACACAATATAACTAGAACTAGTTATAATGAACGTGTAGATGAATGTGACTTTAAAATTTTAGATTTAGAACAATTTAAATAGAATCTAAATTCTTGAAAATCTGAAAATAATTAGGTAAGATTTTTTTCCTAATGCATTCTATCTTACCTTTCATCTTTTGGTTCAAAAATTACCCCTTCCTTTGTCCTTGAAAGTTCTTAGCATCCAAATATAATAAGGTATCTTTTGTAAAAGTTCTTGAATTCTTTCTTTCTTGCTAAATTGTTTTTTTGTTTCATTTGTTGTTTTGAAAATAGCATGAGCCGGTCCATTCCTATGTATCATATCTCCACTTTTTTTTGTTAATTTCAAATCTAGGAATATTATAAGTCTACCATGATTTATGCTTTTTAAGAAACCAACTAGGCTTGTGATTTGAATACTTTAAATTTTATTTTCAATTATTATGAAGTAATTTGACTATGGTTATTTTTAGAACTGAATAATTGAGAAATTAAGTCACTTGTGTATAATTTAAGGATAATAGTTGGACAGATGAAGTGGGAAGGTTCTATTGGTTTGTCATTCTATGGTTTCTTACTTTGGTGAAGGAAAAGTTTATGAAATGATTATAAGTCTCTCCTGTTGTATGATTTAGAACATCGTGCAGTGTACAAGTTTCAAAGAAACAAGTTGAATGTAGCACATGGGAAATTGAGATGGATGTATGGTAAAATTAGGAAGAATAAAATGGTATTTTGATATATTAAAGGAGTCTAGAGACATTTTATGATTATAAATCCGTATATAATTATTAACTAAGAGCATGAGGGTTATAACTCCTACCATTTGCATGACATGTGAAGGATTATAAAGGGCACCTACTTTTCTTTTTGGACTTGGAGAAACCATAGAGAAAGCTCCTTCTCTTTCCTCTTCCAAACACTGTCAAGCTAAGGGAAGATTCCTACAGATCCTAATTTCCATGAGGAAAACTTTGTCTTATCAAAGCTATACTAAAACGTAGTAATAGTGACCAAATGAATATTCCAATGATCAACAGCTTGAAATCATTATGAGCATGTTGGGAGTATTACATATTTGAAATTCAATACTTTGTGTAATGGTAAGTAAAAGCGATGCTACTTTCTAATAAAGAACTTAACATATCATTCTAGATTTCTTTGAAACTAGTTAGTTCTATGAAATGGGGTAGTTATGCTGACATATGTATAATTGAAGAACATCACAACTTTGCCCTCCTCAAATTTTAATAGCTAGCTTTGATTCTTAACTTTAACACCATGTGTAAAAGAAACGAATAGCAGGCATATAGTAGCTGGGGAGTTTCAAGAAGATAGCAATTATCACATATTATATACCTAAAACAGGTTACTAAAATATATCAGTATTTTTTTCACTAAGTATCAATAATTTTTATTGTGCATGAAATTTATGCAAAAATAAAATAAAAAAATCTGAAGGGCAATGCTATAAAACAATCATCCACCTAACATCCATGTGTCACACCACCATCTTTATAATGTAAAGGTACACAATCGGATAACAGATATCATCATACACCATAAAATAAAATGTCCACAATAGCACAACATCAACCATAGAATAAACATGTCCACAATCACATAACATCAAACATAGAAGAAATATGTCTTCAAACATATAATATAATGAGGAAACAAAACATCATCATCAATAGATGATGGAATCATAGTGTATAAATAAACAAGTCAAATAACAAATTAATAATTTGATTTTCCCAATGATCAATCATCATTTGCCACTTCTAGAAGGTTTTCTCCTTGGGCATCAGAACTAAAGGTGCCCGAGTTATCCAATTAGAAACTAGTCCTGCCTACTATGAAATAAATTACCTCCTTTGAACCTGCAGCATGGTGGCCGCTATGGCAGGTATTTGTCTGATATATCAGGTACTTTTATACCCAAGCACTATATAGTGCTGTTGTGATACTTAGCATAGCAGTTTTGAGCTGAAACCACTGTAGTGGCCATAGCAGCCAATTTTCAAAACAATAGTACAATATGTAGGTTGAATATAGGATAATATCATTGGCATTGTGGTACAAATCAGTTTTTCAGTATTGTTGTTGGACCCCATACCAGTAGCTTATGACATGAGTTGGGTTAGTGTGATGCACCGTTGTGCCAATATATGGTATGTTGTTGGAGTTGAGACAATAGCTATACTGTGTCAATATGAAGGTGTATTGAGCCCCATGTTGTTCCTGTACGCCATAATGTACTGGGTTGCTGAGCATGCCTCGCACTAGCTAGTATGTGTTGGTATTGCAAACACTGGCATGAATGATGTGGTAATCAGTTATTTTATGCATGTAAATTGATCATGACAGTGTATAACATATGCAATATATATGATTAATCAATTACTTAACATGTTATGAAAGATAGAAATTTACAAACAACTCTGAGTTGTTTCTTGCTTTTAACCTAAAATAACAACCATCATTTTGAAAGTCTAGGATTTGACCATTGTTTGACATTCTTGTGCTGAAAGCTTTGGATGGAACTTGTTCATTTTCTAGGTGCGACTTCTTATTATGCCTCCATTCTAGATCTAAGAAAATTGATTTTGTTCAAAACTGGTTAGGATAAAGTTGAGACATGGGGAAACTAGAAAATGCTAAAACTGTCCTATTGGCTTACCAAAAAAAGCCTTGATTTTTCCTTTTTCCTCTTTTTTCTTTTTGAACCAAACTTGTTTGAACATGAAGGTTTTTATAACAAAATTTGAAACCGAAATTTAAATCTTGCATTAGGTTGAAAAATAACAAGCATTCCAAGAAAGGAGTTGGAGATATCAATAAATTTTAGTATTAATTGATGAATGGAAGAAGTCATAAATTGGCTTTTCTAGTGTGGAATCTGATCAATTAGGAAGAGGTGTAACCAACGTATGTTTTGATGGTATACAAGAACTTTTCTCCCTAGTCCCTGCCAAAATAGCCCCATCTTTGATATCTCAATATATCCTAGCTTCTGATAGAGGTCCATTGCATTATAAATATGTGAAAAATATTATTTATGGGAAAGAAGGTTGGAAAACCTATAAAAAGAAGGAAACACTGATGAAACTTACTAAGGTCTATCATATATATAGGTGAATAGTCAAGTATTTGGTCTCCCCCAGTATCTTTATGCGTCATCCCCTTAACTTCTGGAAAAAAATTAACGAAAAAACTTTCCAATTGATTTTATAGCTGATATTGGCTGTAAAAGAACATAGTCCTTAATTTATAAGTAAATACTATATAGGTGCTTGTAGTCTAATTCCCATCACAAAAGGTTCAAAGGCTGGTAATTTTGGTAAAAGCATAAAATAAATGTTGTATATTCATCATTTAAAAAAAATTAACTCATATTTTTCCAAAATGTTCATAAACTTTTAATGCGATCATGTACATCTTAAGTGGTTTCTTTCTAAGTTAGTTAGCAGATTGAAGGATAGGATTCTTTAATCTATATATTTTTTAAATATACTCAATTTAATCTAGTACACTTGGAATAAATGACAACTAGCATTGAAAAAATAAAATGTCATGATAGAATAAATTTGAAAATTTTGCATGAATGTTTATATAATGGTGGTGATGACAATCCACTTCTAGATTCTTCTTAAAGTGGCATGGGCATGTTGATGCGGGCTAAGCTTGATGTCATTGTACATGCTCCACTATTGCTCTCATACCTAAGATGCCTCTTGATTCAACGGTACCAACAAGAGCTAGTAAATCTAGGATCAGCACTAGAGACCTTAGCAACTTGAGGGTTGTTGCCTTGGACCTATGTGGATATGGATGTATAAATTTTACTTATAGTTGGCATAAATGTAGGATCCATCTGATCCAATTAGCCACTACAATCAAGAACTTCAACAATTATTCAATATTTTAGTGACATGCTTAGTGTATTTATCTTTAACTTTTTACAGGTTTAACCATTGCCAAGGGAATAGAGGGTTCTACCTTCCCTTTCTCAGTGAGAAAATGGAAGGGTGAGTGCTGGCTTGATTGGTTCAAGAACTCTTTTGGGGAATGCATCTTTGCCTCTCTCCTATTCCTTTTACTTCAGGAATAAGTTTAAGAGAAGGAGGCACCTTGCCATGCATGGGACAGTATTGATTTTATTTTTCCCAACCTAATAAATTGCGAATGGGTTGGGTGTGGGTTGAAAGGTATTTGAGTTTATCCTAGTTTGACCCTACTCAAACCTGACCAGCCTGATCTATCACCAACCCTTCAAGACATGTGGAATGGCTCTCCACATTGTTTTGTCTTTCTCAGATCTACCACATCTTGTATTTGAACCACATTTATACTGAGATAATACATTTTTATTGTTGCACAAAGCCATTAATCAGCTCTAATGTTCAAATGGTTCATGAGATATTGCAACAAACCACCCATAAACCATAACCCAAAATTATATGGTTGCCTCCTTGGAGACATTTGGTGATGTTTGAGTAACCAGACTTGTTTTAGTAGTTATAGTTCTCCATTTAAACTTATATACGGAGCAACCATTTAGTTTTCTTTGTAGGAAGATGCTGGAAGACTAAAATTCTTGTGTTATGCAAATGATGGGATAGATGAACACATGATCTGGTATGTGTTTGACTTTCGTCTTCTGTTTTCTTCTGTAGCATTGCCTACATAGTAGTAATACTCATTATTTTTATACTAATATTAACTGTATTTCTTATGTAAAATCTAGATGTAGTTCTACAAGTTATTATGTGGGTTTTTCATTTTTTTTTTGAACCTTACCTCAGGTTGATAGGATTGAAGAACATATTTGCACGGCAACTTCCCAACATGCCCAGGGAGTACATTGTCCGCCTTGTTATGGACAGGTAAACATTAAGAATTTCTTTTTAGGAATAATTTTGTGAAATGCATAACTTATATATTTCTTGCTTAACTATAGTTTATGAATGTCTGATCTCTTGAAGTTCTGTTAGTTCTTTTCTGTAAGCAATGTCTTTTTTGACATGAATAAGTAGTGTCTTTATTCATCATTTATTAAAAAATTGTTTGTGATTTAGATTTTTATCTTTTTTAATCTAATCCTTGTTACATTGCTTTTTGTTACCTTTTATTTCACTAACTCTTGTTTCAGTCAGAATGGATGGTATCAATGACTCTTTAAACATTGACAAAAGAGAAGGTTAAAGTACACTTCAGGTCGAACAAACACATGCACATGCACACGCACATACATGGACTTGCACTTGAGCTTTATGTAGATATATTTGTACTTAAAGGGATTTATCAACTTAAGTTTAAAAGGCATGCACCTAGTGAAAGTCATTGATTCAAATCTTGGCAGAGAAGGTCTAAGATGGCCGAAACATCTTGTCCCAGAGAGATTCTGAGACCGATCTCAACCATGCCATCCCGTCTTAGTTATAATATATTATAGTGCTAATTTTAAGTAGATTTAAATAAAGATATAACTTTTAAAGTTCAAATATGTTTAAAAATCAAATAAATCATTAAAACTTCACATATAATTTTTTTAAAGAAAAACCATTGCAAACAAGTATTGAGACGCCTGACTGGGCCGGGAACCGAGATGCGACGAGATGTGGGGCATCTCGTTCCATGAAAAATCAGGACACTTATGTTCCATGGGATTTAAAACCTTAGTGAAAATAGCACAAGCTTAGATTTGAGTATATATCATGCTAGCAAAACAAGATGGCCTTTGCGTTTGGTATGTAGACCTATATATTAGATTGCCTTTCAATTTTTAAAGATGATATTTTAAATTATTGCAAGTAATGGGGTGACAGAAAGCATTGCTCCAGTTAAGACATCATAGGAGGAAAAAAAAAAGAAAAAACTAGAGATCTTCATAAAGAACCATATTTTATGCCAATATACTTGTGGTTGATTGTGATGAATATTTTGAAATACTTCTTTTGTCAACCACAATAATGTAAGGATTACTTGGAGGAGGAAGAGGGTAATTTGGATTCTAAATAAAAAGGAGTGTTTGAACATTTTTTTATGTTCGCATTGGTTCATGAAGCAGAACTTTGGTTTTCTGATTATTGGGTTATGAACTCCTCTAATTGACACACACATACAATAGATTTAGAATTTTTGAGAGTTGCTTTCCAAAGCATTTTATAGAAGGAATTCCTACATGTTCCAATAGGGAGTCAAAAGACCTTGCCAAAAGAAAAGTTTCTCATTCACTTTCAAAATTTTCTGAGTAACAATATAGTATTTATACTTATGGTTGAAAAGTTTTTGAACATGGCTTCTTAGCGAACAATATTGAAGATGAAGGGAAACAAACCAACACTAATGATTGTGGTGTGCTGAACTGTTTCGAATTAGGTGGTTTGGGGTGAACCAAATCGAATTGGTTCGGAATTAGGATGATTCGGCCTCTTAATTTGGTACAGGTGGAAAACTGATTGAATTGAATTGCCTTGAACAGACCGAACCAACCACCCTAAACCAAATTGAACTGCTCCAAACCGAACTGAACCACCTGCTTCAGCTCGATTTGGGACGATTCATGGCTTGGGGCTATTTGATCCATTTGACTGGTATGCCATTGATTCAGCAAGGTGTGCCTCATATTGAGCTGTACCAGCTTGGTACCGAAATGGTAGCAATTCCTGGTACAATGAACCTTGCTAATGATATCAATGGATTAGAGGAAGGCTTTTTGACCAGTCTGTCCATATCCTCTACATCCCCTATTTGCACCATAAAGATAAGGTGTCCGTGAAAGTGTGCTAGGAAGGCCATTTGTCCTTCTACTGATGAATTGGTTACTGAAGTCTTGTCTAATAAGAAGTCAGGCTAATACTTGAACTTAAAAGCAGTTACTCCTGATTGCTTGTCAACATATGCACTTTATGCCAATAATACAAATTACTTGCATGATTTAAAGACCTTAGTATTTGTCACATTGGTTGCTTAAACGCAGTTTTTGTTTTGGCCAACTCAATCCCAGTCATCAAAACATGCATATTTTGGTGGATGCACCACTTTTCTTATGCTCTTTCAAGTCCATTTTTACTTGCTGGCATGATACTGATATTGACATGTTTAGCTGTCAAATGTGGAGAGGGTCTTGTTTTATACTGTCTTCCTGCTTCATGTTTTTTTAACCAGTTCCAGCTCTTCATTTAACCTTGTTTACATTTTCTTTGTAACTGTTTCAGAAGCCACAAGTCGATGATGGTTATCAGGCATAATCAAGTTGTTGGGGGCATAACATACCGTCCATATATTGGGTAAAGCTACTGATCTGTTATTGTGTTACGTCTAAGTTGTTTTGCTGTCTTACATGTGTGAAGATGCTAACAACTTTTTTATTTTATTACCGGAGCTTCTTGCTTTATCATACTTGTCTGAGAAAACAGTAGAAATACAGACTTTATGATTAATCAATATCAAAATTGTCCATCAATCAGCTCTCTGACGAACATATTCAACCTGTAATGTTTTTTAGCAGTTCACATAATAAAGCATCTACTTGCAAAACGACAATTTTGACAGTGTGAGTGTTGTTGGGGGAATGGGGAGTCATGATATCAGAAGGACCTGATATATGTTGGAACCCAATTCATCCTAAAAGCTTAAGCTGTTGGATCTTGGGATTAATTATCTACATCAATTCTTTCTCTTCTACAATTTATTCCATGTGGAACTATTTCTCACATATAATTTCAACAAGCATCTCTTTTGTGCAATAAGCTTCACAATGCTATCATTTTTGGTGCTTGAATCATTTGTTCAATACATTATTGTGGAGGATTCTCAAGAGCGATGAATGACATGCATCTATTTCTCTAACTATCATGTTTCATAAATTTATATTCATATCAATACACTCTTCTATAAATGTTGGATTCATCAACTGGCTCCAATAACTATTCCCTTTCTTAATTTTGTAAGCTCTGTGATATTTTTGGGTTTTGCTATCAAAATTAGCTTAAAATCCATGTATGTAAGCTTTATCCATGTAAATCAAGCAGCTTGCTGAGTGTCATACAAGAACTTGAACTCTAACATTCTATGACCAAGTATCTTAATACATCTAAAACAATCTCTCTCTCTCTCTCTCTCTCTCTCTCTCTCTCTCATCTATCTATCTATCTATCTTGCATGTGTTTGAGTCTCAATGTCAGTGCCAGCATCAAATTGTCATGTATGCTTGGCATCTGGTGCTAATTATTAATGTAAACACTCATAACCCTCTCCAATTTGACAAAACTACTTGTCATCTATTTTAAATCTTTAGACATTTGCTGAACCTTGTGATTGCCGGTATGTCTTATAGTGATCAACTGGTTAATTGCGGTTGCTTGTGAAATGGGTGGTGATGGTAAGTTAATTTCCAAAACTCTTGATCCTGTGAGGATTTTGACTTTCCATTACTCTTTTTATTTGCTAAAACTAGAATAAGGCTTGCTAGTATTTGTGCTTGATGTTATGTTGACTAGGTTGCAAGTTGTGCCTGGTTTTATTCTAAAGCAGAGCAACCTGCGGTCAGGGCTGCATTGAGCCAGCAGGTTTGGTCAGCTCTATGTTGCTAAACATCTACCAGATTTCAGGTTAGGCTTGGTTTGGGCTGTGGCTTAAAGCATCAACTGAACCTGAACATTGGCCGTATTGGTGTCCAATCTGACCTTATTGATTTTGATCCAAACTATTCTTTTTGTGAATTTTGTGTCTTCCCTTGTGCCCAAAGTGGAGAAAATTCTTCAAAGTTAGAAACTTGTTTCTGGTACATTTCCAATGCCATCAGACTGCTGAGTTCTGGTCATATATTTGCATGGTCATATCTATCAGACATCTCAGGTAATAAATTTTTTCTTTTCATAAATACTAATATCTTCTTTACCAAAAACAATTGGTGGTATATCAAAAGAGTTTCATTGTATTATTTATCTAATGATCAGGAAGTATATTTTGAAGTATGAACCCCATTGAGAGCATGTGAGCGTGATGGATCATAGGTGTTCAATACTCAACTCAACTCATCTAAGCCTTTTCCCAACTACATAGGGTCAGCTATATGAATTTGCTTCCTCCACTTTGCTCTATTCAGAACTAAGTCGACACTCAAATTATAAATAGTTATATTTCTCTTAATTATTTCTGTTCATGTTAGTTTAGTTCTACCTCTACCTTTATCATTATCATGGACTGTTAAAAGATCACTCTTTCTAATTGGATCATCTAAGGGTCTTCATTGTATATGTCTATACCACCGTTCTCTAATTTTATTTTTAATTGGGACTACTCCTATCATTTCTCGTATATGTTTATTTCTAATTCTATCTTTTTAAAGTTTTACCACATATTCATATTAACATGCACATTTATGTTACACTTAATTTATTCATATGTCAAAATCATAGGTGTTCAATGTAAGGTCTAAATTCAAATTTGATTTATCATGTCAGAATCATCCAATGAATTTTGTTCTGGTCTAACTGTGAAAGCATATCCTTTCTTTCTTCCTTACCTTTTTTTATGTTTATTTTCTTAGGAATCTATTCCTCTATATAGTTGGAGCCATTGTTTTATTTATGTCTAATCTTATATCATCTCATTACATCTTCAAACTTCTAAAGTAAAGAAAAAGATGCAAGATCTCGTTTTCATCCTTGTTACAGTGTAGTGATTCTACTCGATATTGTTCTGCCTTTGTCAATTAACATATTATCTTTGATTGCTTGCAGTCAGAGATTTGGAGAGATTGCATTTTGTGCAATCACAGCTGATGAACAAGTCAAAGGCTATGGCACAAGACTTATGAATCATTTGAAACAACATGCTCGTGATGTTGATGGGCTAACTCATTTTCTAACTTATGCAGACAACAATGCTGTTGGCTATTTTGTAAAGCAGGTGTGATTATCTCCACTCAGCCATGCAACTGCACAAACACACAAGAAAAAAGAAAAAGGAAGAAAGCAAAGTTCTCTTTTATATGCTCTGTGTGTGTGTGTGCGTGTGTTTGTGTGTATTATAGGTAAGTTGATTTTGATTCCTTATCACAATGTTACCAAACCAGGAGCCATGCTCTATTTGTAGCATCCATTAGTCTTTTCGAATTTTGTTTGACATATTAAAGAGCTCAATCTCTTTCTTTTCCCACCTGATGGACATGAATCCTCGTTCTTGGTGCACTTGTTGAGCTCACTCTCTATGTGCGCATGCATGCCCGTGCTTGTGCATGGGTACGCTGCATGCAAGCATGTGTGCATGCATGTGCATCTGTGCACACAAGTGCATGCTTGCACAGCAGGAGGAGATGGTGTTTTGTTCAAGCTTTTCAAGGCTATTCTTGTGTTTGTGAATGTTGCTGTTCTGCAGCTTTGCTTCACACACTTGAAATCTTCACATTTTTCCTTTATGTGGGTTGTACGGGCAATCTGTTTATACTTGTAATGTAGTTTTATGACTTTTTTTTGCTCTGCTATAGCATCATCATCATTCTGATAATCCAATTGTAAAGTTGCATCTACTCCCATGAACCAATTGGATTTAGTGCTAGACTCATTATTTGATCTGTTCTTATAGGGCTTCACAAAGGAGATCACGTTGGAGAAAGAAAGATGGCAGGGGTATGGATATTATTTTGTGTATATGATTTTATATACCTTTCTTGCTTCTGTTGACTTTTCTTCCTATTGATGATTTTGTAATATATAGCTTCCCCCACTCTTTCAGTTTGCTTGCTTCTGGCTTCACTGAAATAGTCTTTACCAAGATTTGTCCTGAACCTTGTCAATAATTCTCTCTTATTTTACATGGCAACTATGAGATTGGTCTCATGGCATTCAAACACTGTTGGTCCACTTTTTAGTACCCTCCAACATTGTCTTTATTATTTTTATGCTTTATTAATTCATGAAATTGTGTAAATCTCCTTTTTTTTTTCCTTTTGTATCCTGGTTACATGGTAGTTACCAAGATTTGAAATGTTGGTACCAGATGCCATATTGTTTCTATTGGAACCACATGATATTGGTATGGTACTGATACCAACCATTAGTATGTATCAAAACTAACAAATTCTAAAATCCAAAAACGACTGGTAAATCAACATGGATCAGTATGACCGGTATGTATCAGTACAACTATTTTGGCATCCCAACACCCATACTAGTACTAGTTTCATGCTAGAATGGTATAGTGCTGGTCATACCTTCCCATTTCTGTGATTTTTGAAAGCATGATAGTTACCTTCTTACCTTGATTATTTGCATATTTTAGGTATATCAAAGATTATGATGGAGGTATACTAATGGAATGCAAAATTGATCCAAAGCTTCCGTACACTGATCTAGCTACAATGATTCGCCGACAAAGGCAGGTAAACTGAAAGATGCTGTTTCACATGGACAAAAACCTTTTTTTTCCATCTTTTTCAATAGTTCCTACATTGCCTACAATTCTTGTCCAAGTCAAGTCATCCTGGGTGAAAAATGTTTTCCTATGCTGCACACTGCCAAACCATTTGAATTATTCTCTCACTTCTTTTTCCTTTTGTTTGTCCTATTCTTGTGTATTCTAAAATGTGCATAATTTCGAACTCATCCTTGTTACCTCACAATATCCTTTTATGTACTGTGCTCCTATATGTTGATAGACCCTGTTATTTGCTCAGGATTGTTTTCAATATTTTCCTTAGTGTCATTGTTTGATGATCAAATGGTGCTCTTTTGTCTTTTCTTCATCTATTTGTAGGACATTTTTATTTGCATCTCTGTTTGCTATATATAATAAACTGTTGGAATAAATAATAATGTGTTTGGAAGATTTCTTGTTAGTTCAAATCGAATTATCTAGTTTCCACATCAAACCTTAAGCATAACCAACTAATATTACATGGACCCCTAGTTGTAGCCTTTGCTTAGGCAACACCCTCTCTGTATGGTTGATCTTGCTGGCATGCCTTTGCGTGAATCCTGCACTAGACGTAGCCATTGTTATGATGTTTTTTATACAAGTTTTTGATGACATTATCATATTTGTTCCTCTCCTCTCAAAAGTAAATACAAATAACAAAACTAGTTTCACTTTTTACTACAGTTTATGGTATAATATCATTCTCTATTTAAATATTTTCGCCGATTGGAGGGATCTGACTTATCTTAATTGTTGGCTACATTTGTTCATAAATGTGTGGCTAGAGATTCTCTTTCGGCTCTTGTCTAGTGGCTTACTTATACTTGATAGCTTTAGGAAATTTCCTTCTGGTTTTCAGTTACCATTAAACAAAGCTTTGTTTTTCATTTCCAATGAGTTGGTCCAAGGATTTTTTTTGGAACAATGAGTTATATCTATGGTCTATTCATTTGTATGATTGTGGTTCATACAAGTGAAAATTTCCATGAAAGACAGATTGAAACTAATAGTATTGGGTAAGGTTTTAAGTCCTGATGGGGCTGCCCATTCCATTCCTGTAGGAAAATAGGACTAGGACAAGGGTGGGACATCAAAGCCTAACCATGTAAGGAAAGAGAAGAATGAGGAAAAAAGGAAAGGAAGGAAAGAAAAAAAAAAGGAAGGAAAGAATGAGAAAAAGGAAAAAAAGGAAGGGAGAAGAAAAAGAAAGGAAGGAAAGAAAGAAGAAGAAGAAAAATGAAATAAAGACAGAAAAGAAGGAAGAAAATAAAGAAAGAAAAAATGAAATAAAAGAAATAAAGAAATTGAAGGGGCGAGAGATGAGGATACTGGGGTACTCTTCCAGGACAATCATTGAGACAATGGGACAGACTGGGAATTAAAACCCGCCTTCCTTGTCCCATGAGATTTAAAACCGTCAGACTCGCCACTCAAGCCATGAAGCTTCCTACATTGTTTAATTGAATTGTTGCATTTTGAAGGATGCAGACTTTGACAAGGTGATATGTGTTTTTGTCTTGCTAGGATTTATGGATGGTTAATATCATATGCATGCAATACATAGAGTGTTGCATGTTTGCTAACATGTTGCAGAGATTTATATCTTTCTAGCTTGTATCATTATAGATCAACCAAAATCAGAATATAAATGGTACATTACAACTAAACACTACAGTTCAAACTGATCAGGTCTGAGACAAATAAATCCTTACCTAATCAAAGTCCAGTGTGTCTTTTGACTGAGTTTGTTTCTCTGTACCCCTCCCAAATTTCTGGCACTCTTTCATGTTATTTGTTATTATTTATTATTTGATTCCAAATGATGTGAACTCCAAATAGTGGATGGTTATAGTTTTGATTGTTCTTGATCATGCAAACCAATATTAGCTTGTGTATTACTGTTCTTTATATAGTGTAATGATCATCTCTATGATTCTTTAGCAATTAACACCATCTATTATGGATTAGATTGGATTGATTAGAATATGTGCTTTAAAACATCTCAACCTTTTTTAGCATATTTATAGCTCATTGCATTTTTGTATCTTAGTTGCTCATCTTTCTAATTTCAAAATTTACATTTAAGTCTAGGCTTTGTGCTAGCACAATAGAGTATAGCAGGCATACTCTTGCCAGTTTTTAACCACCATGTTCGTGAATGTGTAGTTGGGAAAAGGCTTAGTTGAGTTGAGTTGAGTTGTAGTATGTTCGTGAATGTGATAAGCTGACCCTAATAGTTGGGAAAAAGCTAGGTGGTTATGGTATGGTGCATATATGTGATATTTAATTCATGCTATATTATTCATATCTTAATTTTATTAGAAACGATATACCTATTTGATTGTGCTGTGAGGAGGTCAATGTGATGAATGATACTTGAGAAGAGATGTTAGTTTTATGGCTTGTTGGGGTGAGAGAATCAATTAATGGGTGTATTCTTTTAGCTTAGTTCTTAATAGGAGAGTTTCTATGTTTTCAGCCTTCTTTGCTAATGCTTGATCGGTCTCTCTTGGTGGCATTATGATGGAAATTTGTAGGAATCAAATTTAGTTTGAGTTGGCTGGAATTTCTTTACATCTGTGTTTAAAAAGCTTTCTAGTAATTACCAATCTTTTGAGATGGTTTGAGAGGTTGCATTAGAGATGATGAATGGACATCTCTCAAAGCGATCCATATGCATGTGTTAGCCCAAGGGGCTTTTGGGTTATCTGCTTTGTTCTGTGGTTCATTGTTTTGTATTTTGAGGTTAGCAACGAAATCTCTTCTGCAGCCAATTATTCATGATTAGTGGAGAGGTAATATAGAAGGTACTAGAGTGCATGAAATACATGTGGAATAGGATTGACCTATGACTTGGACCTAACTCTTAGTATTGACCTAGATATGTACTAAGTTAGGTGGCATGGGAAAAATCTGAGGATCAAGGAACGAGATACATGAGGTCAGCGTTAGTTTGGAAGGGGTGGGAGCAAGGGTCTCAGTAATGAGGTTGTGAAAGAATGTAATAGGGTTTTCTGTAGGTAGAAGACGAGCTGGTTTTTCTTTACTGCAGTGGCTAAATGCCAACAAGACTTGTCTGTGAATTAGATTAATGTGCAGAAATCATACATGTTTCTGTTCAAGCACACTTTGGACGTTTTAACACAAATTCAAGCACCTTCCACTTCTTAAACTTTTCTAATTTTTGTTGCCATGTTGTACTGTTTCAACCAGTTGGCTTGTTCTCCCTCTAATGTTGTGACATCTTTGATTCCTCAAGTGTATTCAATCTTTTATCACTCTTCCTGGCTTTACTAATGTACTATCATTTTCATCTTTTAATACATGTTTCTGTTCCCTATCTCATTTTTGTGAAGCCATGAATTGCATGAACACTAAGTTCAGAAGCTTTTGCGGAAATCATACTTTCATGTGAAAGCCTTTACGTGGAGATATTATGCTATCCAGAAAAGTAGGAAGTTCCTCATTACCTGAATATGTGTATTTCCCCCTGAATTTGCAGGCTATTGATGAGAAAATTAGAGAACTCTCCAACTGTCACATTGTTTATCCAGGAATTGACTTTCAGAAGGTTGTTTATGGTCCTTCACTGTGATGTTGACTTCTACCTTTCCTACTTGTTTAGTTTTTTTGGTTGATGTTCCAAATAATATGCTTTCTTTTCTGCATTAAAAACATAAATTTAGAACTTAGAACTAATTCATTGAAAGAGGTTATTGTTAGTTATTTGTTCTGCTTTGTTTTGGACAATGAGACATACCATCTGTGGATCTTTCAACTGAATGGGGTGGGAAGCTGTCTTTTATTATGACAGCCAACAATTATGGTAGTCAAATCATGCAATATTATTGACCGTTTGATTTTCTTTTACCACCCAAAATTGATCCCATGTGTGCTTATCGCTGGTTGTGATATTCTTGTACAAAATGAATAAGATAATCCTAACAAAACCTTTTTTTTTTGCGGTGGGGAGGGGGGGGGTTGGTGGATTTGACAGAAAAGATATTTTTGCATTATTTATCTGTACCAAGGAATTGTAGAACAATTAAATGTTGTTTTTGAATAATGTTTTATGTGTACATCTATGAACCATATTTGTCCATATATGCAATTTTTAAAAAGTTTTTCCATGTGGATGCATAAATCCATCCTTTATGCAAGCATGTACATATGGTTTACTATGTATTTATGTATTTATATCCATCTGTACGTGTACATGCACATGTGCATGTGTCAAAATGTCTACATGTCCAGGTGAAAATTATGAAGCAATTTTCTTTCACAAAGTAGAAGTCTTAAGTTTGTAATCTCATCAATAGAATAGCAGCAAGTCATGCTTACTTTATCAATCATAAAATATGAATAGTACTACTCAGAAAATGCTATAAAAAGACATGCAATGGAACATTATATATTTGACTAGCACATCTGTAATGCAAGTCTTGTGCATGCATTTGCTAACTATTAATTTACCTAGAGTTTAGACTTCAGACTCTCTACTCCATATGACAGTATTTTGCCCACGAGTCTTTATTCAGTAGAGGGCAGGCCTTGGTGCAATAATAAGATTGTTTCATTGTGGCCTATTTGTCATGGGTTCTAAACAAACAGACAGTCTCTCCACACATGGATAAATTTGCATATCGAACCTGTAGCGGTGGGAGTCATTGGGATGCCATTTTTAGTCCCTATTCAAGAACAATCACATGTTGGTATTTGTTATGCATGACAGCACAACCAAACATTAGACCAATAACATAATCTTTTACCTGCATCATGTCTTGGAGGTTGGCCAGCATTCATTTTTCTTCTTTTTCACACACAACATATATGTAGCTATGAATTTCAGTTGTTTGGATTGATTTTGTTGCATCTGTTAAAGAATTCACCTGCAATGGACATAATAATTAGATCACATCTTTCAACTTCATCTGATTTGCTCTCTCACATAGGGCTATAGATTCCCTGATGAATATCTTATTTCCCTTGAAGATAATCATGTTTATTGAACATGCCACATCATGTGAGACCAAAATCGACCATCATCTAGCATTCCAAAGAGCATGACTGGATCGTGCATTATGTTGATCTCTTAGGCCCAAGAACATGCAGCAACTGTAATTAAGAAATAACATTGCTGTGACATATGGTTTTAGCTAGTCATTCATGTAGAATAGTCTGCTGGAAGGAACCTCACTAGGGTTAGAAGAGAGCTAAAAAACTTACAGACTGCTGGAACTTTTGACCTGGATTTTCAAAAAAAGTGAACTAGAAATACATTGTTCTTGAAAATAATAGGTAATTGATGACTATTATCTAACCCATGGTTTGGAATTTTGGAGCTTAAATTGAGTTTTTAATGGTTTAAGGAATTGAACAGTTGGAATTGAGTGCTTGATAAATTTTTCTAGAAAAATCTGGTATATGTATGACATGAGATCTATGGGAAATAAACATTATATATATATATTAGCAATAATGATTAGAAGAAAGGCAGGTTATGATTGGACCAAAAGAAACCTTGAAGTAAAAGGGTACTGGGAAGAAGGATAACGTGGGACTCACTCTAGGACCTCGGATTAACATTTTGGGTTGGAAGCCTCATGCTTGTTCTGTGGCATCAGAACATAGGAGAAAGAAAACTCAAATTTGTCTCATCTTTGGACTTCTTTAATCTTCTAATGCTCCAGTTACTTTCTATGGTTATTGTAGCATCAATAGCACCATGTGAACAATAGCATGACTGAAATTAGTCTCATCAAGTTGTTGAATAAGATTTAAGATCATTAGATCTTTGCCCTTGATTCAAAATAACCCGCTAACAACCAACAATCAACAAGAAATGCAAGAAAAATATTGTAAATTGACAACTAAAATTAAATCTAAGAAGAATCCCTAAGTTGCAGTCCTGCAATGCATTGTAGCATTATCTTGGATCTCCATCAGACACTCTAAAGTCAACTTGTCAATGTGTAAGGAGATGCAAAGCTCTGATGGTTGAGTATCGCCATTACCTCTTTATGGTTGGCATGCACTGAGAGCAGCATTGTGAGTGAGTTATTCAAACTAACCATATCATCATAGTTTTAGGTACAAGGAATTGAATGTAGGATTCCCATGGCTTTCAAGAGATGATCATATAAGCATTTTATTGTTCATATTGTAGATCTCAGGTCATCATATACTTTATTGAACATCACATTGCTAATAAAGATACAAAACCATATAATGCAATAACATCATCTTGTAGGTGCCTTGTAATGTATCGCATATAAGAAAACATGACCATGCAATGCACTGGCTCTAAGAAGAAAGTCAAAGTGTGAGCAAGTGGATAATGAATCAACCTCATACTTTTAAAACCTTTACTGGACTGTTTGAGAACTCTCACCATATTAATTGCTTGAAGTGGCTAATATATTTTCTTATGTTTGTATTATGTTTAAAAAGTGGTCTCCTTTACAAGTACATCTAATTAGCATCTTTTTTTTTATGCTCAGAAAGATGCCGGTATACCTAGAAAACCCATAAAAGTTGAAGATATTCCTGGTCTCCGTAAGTGAAAATACTGGCATATTATCTAGTCTGATTTATCTTTGGAATATTTGTAGTCCATACATTTTTTAATATTTTTGTAGCTCAACTGTATATTCCTGTTTCTCTAAATGATGGAATTGCTTCATCTTTGTTAAAAAAAGCATGCCTTGACATTTCTGTTAGTAGTTATATTTGATCCAATCTGTAACTTTTGATGGATTATTGATAATGCATGCTTATATGTTTGTTTAAAAAGATCTTGTTAGTTTTTCTCATTAACTGCTTCCATTTGAAATGATATTTGAAGATTATTCAGCAAAAGCGTTCCCTATGTATTTCTTTTTTTCCCCCTTAAGGAGAAGCACCGTGGATTTTTTTCCCCCTACGTTTCATACTTCAGCTAAGGCTTTTTTGGTACTTGAGCATATCACGGTCACTACAAAGCATAATTAGGTAATTCACATTTTCTTCATGATCAATGGTGTGCCATACTACCCTATGCTAGTGCATATCGGTTATATCATACTATATCAATACCAAACCCGTACGTGGTTCAGAGGATGTTTTAGGTATGCCGAATTGACCCCCATATTGGACAAACAAACATTGTACTAAGATGGTTTTGGTAGGTGGTTTGGTATGAAGTTTGCAAACCATGGTATGATCTTTGTTTATTGATTGATTAGCCAAGGAACTATTGGATCATGTTCCATGTTCAGAAGTTTTTTCTTTTCCTCGGGTGGTGTTTGCATTGCCGTCGTTATGGTCAGCAATAGATGGATCTATGGATGGAATCATCAGTGGAATTTGGATGTATGGATAGAATCATCACTCATCTAAGTTGAAGAACATTTTGACTAACAAATGCTTACTTGAAATGGAATTGAAAACTTACAACTTAATCCCTTACCATGGATGATTAGTTTCTGAAAATTGTTTTCACAATTCATTTGGTTGTCAAGGATCAACCAGAAAATATCTGACCTGGTGGAAGACAGGACATCTATATAACTAAATTTCAACCTTGGAAAGCTGTCATGCAGATTTTTCTTCTGCCTATAGCTTCTACTATTAGAAGTTCTTACTTACAAGATAATGTTCGGGCCCCAATGATAGCTATTATTTAGCAACCTATTAGTAAAGAGGGACTCTTTTTGACCACATAAATGCGAAGTGCTTTAACTTCCATTCTAATTTCTAAATATGGAAAATAAGCATCAGCTATCTCACTTATAGGGCTGCAAATGTGTTGGGTCAACCTATGACTAGACACGGTCTCAATCTGATTAGACATGACCTAATCCATATTTAACGATTCGTGGGTTGGGTTAGGTTTAAAAATTGTACCCGATCTCAATTCTGGGCTTGGTTTGAGTCTAGTATTTTCAACCCAATCCTTGACCCAACTCGACCTGTATATCATCCAAGTCAAATTAGGTCAATAGAAAATAGACTGACCCAACCTAACCTTGATTCAGCCCAACTCATCAATCTCAATTATATAAATCTTAAACAATTCATTGAAGAAACTCTTGTTTGAACTAATTGGCCTTTTCACCTTAACAACTAGATCTCCTCTTATCTATTTTTACTTAATTATATCTAAATATAAAATATTTCATTATTTGTTTTGATGGATTCTTATTTGTAATGTCTTTAAGTATATCAATAATATTTTAAAAATCATAATTTATAATCTTATGGATGATTATTTACATGGATAGGATTAAAAGTTTTTTGAATGAAAATTACGTTTAAGTTGGTTCTTTTTAATCTTATTTAATTTTTTAATAAATCTATATTTGATTATCAATTACTAAATTTTAGTTGTAAAATGATAATTAAATGACTCAAATACAAACACGATCCGACCCCATCCTCTCTCGAACCTTAATATTTTGGATTAAACTTGAGTTATATTTGGCTGCAAACTGACCTGAATGACCAATTGGGTCTAAAATTCTTTTTATGGTCCCAATTCGACTAATCTGAGCAGCAAATGGGTTTGGTTCGGGTTCAAAATCATGACCCAAATATTAAACTGGGTGGATTGGGATTAAGCATGACCCAACCTGGTCTGCATGCCTGCTCACTTATAAGCTCCTGAATAACTTACCATAGGCTAAATTTGCTTGACAGTATGGACTCAGATTAACAATAAGATCAGCCAAACTTAATATCTTTTATATTCTATTTTTCCTTACAAGATGGAACCCACACTGCTTATATCATACATGGTATTGCAAATTCAACCATCCATGATAGATGATTCCACAATGTCATACTTAATTTATCTTCAAGATTAACTACTTATTGCAAGTGTTTTTTGTGACAAAGTTGTAAGAAACTGAAAATAGTGGATGTTCATCCGAAGAAAGAAAACCATTTGATGTGCCCATTAGAGATTATTTAAAGCAACTAGCTGGACATCAGAAACCCTGAAGAGGAGTTTTATTTATTGCTCTCTCTAACATCTATTTGATATTTAGCGAAGAGGCTAGGTTTTGCTTTGTGTTTTATTTTCATAGATACACATGTTTGTGCTAATTACATGAATTTCTTGCTGTGGTTATTGACTAATTATACAGTTTCAAGCCAAAAGTTAATGCCATTGATCTATGGTAACCATAATAGTTTTGGTCGTAAATACTGCAAGCTTTCTTAAGTGGTGTTATTCTTACAAATAGGAGAGGCTGGTTGGACTCCAGACCAGTGGGGCCACTCAAGGTTCAAGACAACAAATGCAGCAGATAGTGTTGCCTATCGCCAACAGCTGAATGCCTTTATGCGTGGCCTTCTAAAGGCAAGTTTGGACATCAATATATTGTTCATATTGGGGAGTTCATGGCATTGGAAGCAATCATACAGCATTTTAACGTGGAATTACTATGTACTTTCTTCTGTGTCCTTGTTTTCCACCATTTTTTTCAATGCCCTGACTTCTGAAATGTAAAACTGTTCCCAGCTTTCTAAGTCTTTGTTGGCCTTCCCAGCCCTTCATGGTCTTTTAACCTCTATTTGATATCCTCTACACATTGGGCTAATCTCTAACCCCTCCTGTCTGTGTTGAGATCAACTTAGCCCGTTCTTCTCTCTTATTTTTGGGACTCCCAATGCTTTTGATATGAATCATATTAAATATAGACTGCAGTGCTTGATAGTACCATTAAACATAAATTTGGATTTGGACTCTCCATGAAAGTTCCATATGTTGATTAGCTTGTGTGAGTTTATGTACGTATTGACTTGAGGTGGCTTTCCAACAGATGATGAATGAGCATCCTGATGCCTGGCCATTTAGGGAGCCGGTAGACGCACGTGATGTGCCTGATTATTATGATATCATTAAAGATCCGATGGGTAAGTGTGCAAACCTTTTGTTATTTTGCATCTTTCATAATATTTGATCTTCTTCACCCGCACTGCATCCTTGCAAATCCTGTATCTCTTTTTCATAACTGTTAATTTCCATTATGTGACCTAGTAGGAGATTGAATATGTATGTTGGCAACATGCACATGTATTTTTTTTTAATAAATTGAAATGTTTACATTTTTTGAGTACATTTTCGTACTGCATTGATTCGATAATTCTGGCAGATCATAATATTTCATGACACATAACCTTTGTGGTTCAAAGGTTCAGCACGTGCACCTTGATTTCAGTGCAGTGCTTATTTTGTCTGATATTTTTAATTAAACAATTTGAATCAAAATTTTGATTTATGTCTAGAAGCATTAGTTAGTATAGTAATTATGAGGTTCTTAATTGTTTGGAAAATGTTAGTCAAACCCACTTTTGTAACAGAAATAGGGACAGCTTACATACCATATTGAGGTGTCCTTTAATTGATCAACTTGTTGGAAAAATTAAAGGGTAAAAGTGGAATTTTAGAATAAACCGACTTTTCCCTCCCTTTCTTCCCTTCCATTGGGATAGGAAATGCAGATGTATATTGCCTTCCATTCTTTTCTTCACCGCAAGAAAGAACATGGAGAATTGTATTCCAACCCATGGGAGATCTCTTTCATCCAAGAAAATTTAGCTTGCGTTTGGTTTTGGGGAATATTTTCTATTTTTATTTTTTGAAATAGTTTTATTTTTGATTTTTGATCTCTAAAATATATGTTTGGTAAGTAAAAACAAATTTATTTTTTATTTTCATTATAAATAATATTTTTTAAAGTGCAAGTAAAAACTTTAAAAGGGAATACCATCAACTTCTATGTTTTAAAGTAAAAAATTATATTTAGTATCATAATATATAATTTTATAATATTACAATAATATATTATATATAATAATTAATACTATGTAGTTATAATATATTAATATATATTATATATATTAGCAATATGCTATTATTTTCTGAAAATTTGTCTTAGTTTCCAAAATAGTTACTTCTAAAAATAAAAAGTAAAAATAGTATAACGAAACATTTTTTGCAATGGATTTCATGTTTCTAGTTTTAAAAATAAAAAATAAGAAATAAAAGTGATATTAAATATGTTTGGTTTTTTACTTTCTTCTTTCTTTTAATGGAAAAGTGAAAATATCTTTAGACTATTTTCAATTTTTTATCATTTTGTACTTGTGTTTTTTAAATAACTGTTTATTTTCATTCATCAAACATATTTTCATAAGTGTTTTATATTTCTATAAAAATGAAAATGAAAATAAAAAATGGGACTATTCTCACAAGCCATACACACCCTTATTAACCCTATTTGCTATTGCTGAATTTCTAAGTAATTTATCCATCAAAGATGGGAGAAGAAGAGGATCGCCAATAAGCAAGCGGCCATATTTGATTATTTAACAAATAGTACAACTAACTTTTCATCCAATCATATACAAATCTTAGGAAAAAAGGCTAGGACTATGTGATACTACACACTGCTAATTTCTAAGCCAGATTTAGATGTGCGATGTGTTTCCCTTTTAAATGTCATAATCGAAAGAGGATGGAATTAGAGAATGTTGCTGTCACCTGTTACAGCTTAGGGTCTTTTTTCTTATTATCATTTAGTGATAATGGTTAAGGGCCTTTTGATATATGCTCTGCTATTCTTTTGTCCCTTTCCCATCCTTGGGTTTCTGGATTCTGTTTTGTATTAATTTATTAAGCAATATGATAGTCCCACCATCTTGCCTGTTAGAGTCAAACAGGACCATCTAAGTTTATACATCAATTTTTTCTCTGTGTTTTCACATGTTGATTTTTTATCAATATCTTCTCTTCCAATGGATAGGAAGGAACACTTCACACTTCAAGGGAAGGTTCAAGGTTGAAACTTGACAATGTTAATGGAAGAGATGGGAAATGTGGAACTGGTTCTCTGTCATGACCATTGACTTCTTTTTCAACTGACAGAGATCAATCTCTATTTCAAACCCACTCAAACTGTTGAAAATGAGATCAGTTATGATGGAGAAAAGACATCATATGTGTTGAAGATGAAGTTAATGGAACTGATAGAGGTTAGATTTAGGTAAAAGGGAGTGCCTCAAAAGGACTAGAGTACGGTAGAAACTCATCTCTGCTGAAACAGGGTAGGCAGGAAGTTGGCAAGGAATGATTTCTGGCCTCACTATTTTTTTTCCTTTAATAATAAAAAACATTAATTTTCCACCATTGGAAACAAATGAGGAAGAAAAGACTGTCGTTTCATCCTTCGCATGATTCCTTTTTCTGCCCATTTAAGTTTCTAAACGGTTTTCTGCCCATTTAAGTTTCTAAACGGTATCTAGCTCATCAAGCAGTAGGCCTGCCACATAAGCTGCCCCCTCATCTCTCCTGTTTTTGGGGTCTTACTAGCATTGCTCTAGTTATGTCCCTAACCAATCTTCTGCTTTTCTATCTATAGCCATACTTGTCATGAGGGCAGTAAAAAGGGCCCCTTTGCTTTCCAGATTCCAATGACTCAATATATGGTCAGAGTACTCCATGTGATTTGTGCATTTTGCATTCAATTATTGCCTTGTACACTGGGTTTTACACTTGGACAAATAGATGTTCTAGACTTCAATACACTGATTTGATGTGACAAAATAACATGATATCATTTCCATTAGCATTTCCTCCACAATGCCATAAGTTCGAATTAGATTAGTGAACAAATTAGTAAAACAACTATAGCCAAAAACCCTATTGTAAAATTATGAAAAAACTCTAATTATGAAGTGACTCTTCAATAGTTTATTATATATATTTATTTACATTTATATTCCTATTCTTATAGCAAATAGAAAGTGGCCTTTGTCAAAGTTATTTTTTTTTCAATATTTTCTGAATTAAGTAATTTTAAGAGGAATACCATTGGTTGTGCCCAAAGAAAAAGAACCCTTCACAACTGGTTGTTGACATGCCACGTGGCAAGTCAGGATTAGTGTGATCAGCATGATTCATGGTAGGTTCAGTTGCAATGCTGTTATAATAGTCATTATCACAGTCATTGCTTTCAGAATAAATAAAAATCACATAAGTTGTGGAGAATAATGGCCATGTATAACAGTCAGTAATGCTGTTAATGAAACAAAGGAGCAAAGGAAGAGTGAAATATAACATTGTCACTTTTTTGTTATTGTTTGTTATTTTCTGATAGAATGTTGTTATCATGGTCACTAGAAAAATGACCTTATGACGACCATAATCACAATCCTAATGTAATAGTAAATAATTCCCAATTACAGAGGTTGGGGCAATTAATGGCCATTATAGCCATCATAATGGTCGGTAATGATTCCAGTAAAGTCTGTTAGAATGGAATAATATTGCTAGTGAAACCTTCGAGTAAAATATGATATTGTTATTGTCCATGATATTTCATTATATTATTGTGTTAATGGCTGTTATCACGATTATTAGTTTAACTATAGTAGAAAATTTGAAATTGCATTGCTTGGGACAAACAATGACAATTTTAATGAAAAATAACCATTTCTAAAAGATCTGTTGTAATGTTGTTAATTGAAAAATTTGGGGAAGGGAGTAAAATAAAGCAGAGGTAAGGGAGAAGAAAGGAAAAGGAGAAAGAGGACGTGGTAAATAAAATAAAAAAAAGAGATCGTGTAGCTCTATTGCAGAGGGGAATAGAGGTAAATTGAAATTTTGTAAAACTTTATTAATGAATGGCTATTATAAATAGGCCAAGAATAAAGAATTAGAGTTGCAAAAATCAAATGTTATGTTTGATAAAGAACCACAATCAGATTTTTTTTTTTCATTTTTTCAAATTTTTTTAAATCCTCCGAGGAGTCCTACCACCATTTCTTTTACTTATTGTTCTAGTTTTTGTCTATGGAAAGAAATGAAAGTGGGAAACCTCATGATGTACACACAGTAAACCACATACTACCAAATAGTAACTAGGCTCCGTTTGGCTGGGCTTTTAGAGGATTCAAAAGCTTTTTTTAGAGGCCTAAAAGCACTTGAGTAATTTTATAATGTTTGATAAAATTATCAAAAGTATTTTCTTGCTCTACCAAAAGCAATTTGAAACTTTACTTGAAAAAGCTTCAATTTAGAACTTTTTTAATAGACTGTTAGAAACTTAACAAATGTCAGAAAATTGTTTTTATTAAACTTGAAGGTCATAAATTTAAATCAGGATAATATATTTAATATTACAATATAATAATAAATATAATATAACTATAATAATATAATATAATATAATTTATCATATTCTAATAATATCATAAATAAAATGCAATTAGCATAATTGTATGAAAATATGGTCGTATTTAATATATTACGTAGTGTAAATTAAGATAATATAATAATATTATAAAATACTATCATATAGTACAAAAATATAATATCATTATATTATTTAAAGTTATAATTTTGTAATATTACTATAATAATATATTACAATACTGTGATATATATTATTAGATAATAATGATCGATTTTTTAATAATATCTTATAATATAATTATTAAATACTAGTAAAATATTATATTATATAATTTTATGTTATAATCATTATTATTTAGAATATTATTACATTCTCTTATGCTATATATGATACTATAATATTTTATTAATATGATATTATTAAATATAATATTATCAGCATAATTTATATAATAATTGTCAATAAGTTAGATGGTTCAAAGTACAATGTCTTTTATATTTTATTTGAAAAGCGTTTTCGTAGTTGGGTTATCAAACAAATATTAAATTCTCAACATTTTAAATATGGAGTTACCAAATAGAAAATAGCTTTTCCAAAAGCTCTACTTTCAAAAGTTCTATTACCAATAGTTTTCAAACAGGGCTTACTTTGCCACCATGAAGCATATAAATCACTATTTAATACTTGAAAGCTATATAGTTTGCCACTATGCAGCATATAAACCATTATTTAATACTTGAAAGCTATTCTGTAATCTCACGACATATTAAAATCTTAAGGTCTAATGAATTCCAAAATTTCATCCTTTCATGCAGATTTGAGGACCATGTCAAAAAGACTAGACTCGGAGCAGTATTATGTTACTTTTGAGATGTTCGTTGCTGATGTTAAGAGAATGTTTGCGAATGCTCGGACCTACAATTCCCCTGAAACTATCTATTATAAATGTTCAACAAGGTGCATCAATCATGCCAAGATCTTACATTTTCAATATTGGGACCTGTACATTAATGATGTTGTACTTCTTAGATATCAGCATGCTAAGTTGGTTTTTCTCTTTCCTCCTCTTTGTTAACTCAGGCTGGAGAACTATTTTTCAAACAAGGTACAGGCACATTTGCTCCAAACAGCTAACAAGAGTTAGCAGTGCGCACCCAAGAAATCTTTGAAGAGCCTGTAGCAGTGCGCACCCAAGTTTTCACAAAGTGCAGGGGAACCATGACATGCAGGAACGCTGGGTTTTGTGGGGTGCAAATAGATTCCACCCATATATTTAATGTAGATGGTTCTCCAATGTTTACGAACCGCGGCTTAGTTGATGTATTTTTCTAACTTTAACATCTGGATGCGTAAAAGATTGCACTAAAAAGCTACTCCATTGCTTGCGGCTTTGGTGTTAATCTTGCAGGGCTGCATTTGTTGGTGAATTTGGTCACAAGCATACAGGACGGAGGTACAGCATACTGATTTTCCATGCATGAGATCTGACTGCCTTTTTGACATGGATATGGAGATTTTTACACGGTAGCATTCATCCAAGACACATTATTGTTTAGAGAAATGCCACACATGGTTCTGGATGAACAACCCTGAAAAATTCCCAAGCTTGCTTCACTTTAACTTGGATGGTTCTAAAGCCAGGTTTAAGAGCGGCTTAAGTGTGATCATGTGGCAGCATCTGTAGCTAAATCTTCCATGACACTGCAGGTCGTCCTAATGCAATTATCATTGTGGCATGTAAGATAACATATTTCTTTTCATTTCATTTGATGTGAGATTAAATTTTGGTATCATATCCAGTCCTTTGCATTTAAATTAAAGCACGCTAAGCCATTGCTTATTGTAGCCATATGTAGACAAGGGAATGAAGAGAAATGCAGTTGTCTGCATATTTGGTGCGTCTGTGGATTAATTTACAGCGTTATAATTAATTCCATTTGGTTTCCCTCGTGCCCCTCATTTCTTCCTCCTATGAGTGAGAATGAGAAAATCCTAAGTATTTTACATGGGGAAATTTGATTGATTGAAATTACTCTTCCTAATATAGTTCGCATTATATATGCTTCAAAAGGGAGGCGGATGCCAAGCACATTGCGAGAAAAAGTCTTCCTTCCGGAGGAGGGAATTCACACACCTCCGGAGATTTATCGTGCTACCAAGTCGTTCGAGAACAGGAAAACAAGATCAGCCAGCCAAGGAAGAATAGAAATCGAAGATCGCCTCCTAGGAGATAAATTTCTGAAGCCCATGCAGCAAGATCGCAAGTGGATATGTCTTTACAAATTAATATCCAAGCACCAACCCTTTGGCGAACCTCAAGGAACCGAACTTTGCTTCGAAGGCGCCTCGAGAAGACGATGGATATGGAAAGCGACCAATTTGCACTGATGATATATTGATGCTGGACGGCTGCTTCATCCTTCATCTAATCCAAAACGAGGAAGGAAAGGAAAAAAAAAAAAAAAAAAGATCGAAGATGATGCGGATATCTGGCATGTTGTCGGCAGGCTGTGGATCTGAAAGTTGGTGAAGTATGATCCGCTGTTGCTTGAAAACCAGATCCCGTTCTTCGTCATCCAGAGCTTAAATGAGATCCTTAAGACTGATGGCAGTGATATTGATCTTGTGGCCTCTGCGCTTAAGTTGTTTGACAGTCTTGATCCCTGTAGAAAACAAGGACAACAATCTTCTTGGATTTTTGAGCTTCTTGGATATAAAGTTCAGCAATGGGGTGATGGAGATCCCACAATTAGAGATCCATGATTATAGTGTCAGCTTGTTTGGAAACCTTATCGCCCTTGAGCAGCAGCTACATCCAAATCAAATCTCATCAAAATGACCGACCGCCGCTGAGAAAGAAAAAAAAAAAAAAAGGAATTTTTTTTCAGGCGGCTTTGCAATGAAGTTCTTTTTCAGCAGATAAAGTTTGTCTTCGAGATTTAATGATTGATGTGAATGACCATCGTGATTCAAAGTGGCGTCAGTGGCGTGCCATCTTCGTCCGTGTTGATTTCAACGGTATTCCATGGTCTACTCCACTGGAAGCCTTGAAATTAACTCCGACAGGACGCTTAGTCGTCAAATTTTTCGTCGCTGGTTTGCTATCCAGCATTGCAATATTCATGATGCGGTGTGCTGTCGACGATTCTCCCGTTCGTTGATGCATATGAATTTGGTTTATTTGACGCTTCTACTTCTGTTGTGTTCTGGATTTCTTAGCCAAAAATCCATGGGAAAGAAATAAAAAGCGAGTTATTTCGGTTTTGTAATCGACAAACTTTGTGATCTATGGTTCCATCTCTTAAGGAATCTGAACCAGTTTAGACCGCAGCATTCTGTGACCCCAATAAAATATTTTCAATTGGCGGATAAGATTCAAGGCCCCTCTGGAGTGGCAATACCTTCCAATCCAAAGCGTTTCTCCGGTAGTCCTTGACTTAATATCAGATTCTCTTCAAGTATTCTACTGATATTTAGCCGAGAGATTGGTGGTTCTATATATATTTGATCGTTTTGACATGGCCAATAGTTTGCACCATAAATCCTTGTGTAACCAGAAACATGCATTGTCCAATAACTTTGAGCAAAATTCTGCTCTTGCCTATTGATCTCTGACTCTGATCGTCAGCCTATGGATGTTTATCTCAGCGTTCAGACCACATCCAAATTCAGCATGCTGAACAGAAGAAATTTTATTTTTGATGAAGAATGAGTGCAAAACATGGCAGTACCAGAGATTCATAGAGGTGATTCTCAAGCCTCAATATCATCTGCATCCATTCCAAGCCTGCTAGAAAGTTTCTGTTGCTCAGTTGAACTACTAAATCTTGCTTCCATGTAGGTTAACAAAACAGTTGCATGTCTTCATGTTGATTCTTATAGGAATAAAGGGATGCATATGGGCAAGACATGATTTTTTTTTTTTTTTTTTTTTTGCTGAAGGGCATTGAAATTTTTCGATACATATTGATACCATATGAACAACTTTAAGATGCAATGGTTATTCTGAAATAAAATGGATTGGAACAACATGCACCTTAAAAGACCGTGCATGAGTTTCAAACTTTCAATATAGCTTTGTGCAACATCTGCTGCTATATGGAACTTCTGCTCTTATTGGCTGGCCGGTCTACCCTTGATTAAGTTCTGCAACTTTTTTCAGTTGTTGATCCCAGTAGTCCTTGTGCTAAGGTGGCACCCACAACTTAAGCCATATCATCATTTAATGCTCAAATTATCATATACATAAATCAAATAAAAATAACTGGCCAACAGATTCCATATTCCAATGATGATGTGAATGTTGAATGCTCACCAAGTACAGTTGGAACAGAATGTGATGCTTAGTTACAGTACTTCTTAAACCATACACCAATGTTAACAAAGCTTTCAAAATCCGATTGTGGCCTGCAACAAAGAGCAAATATCACTACTTTTGAGTAATCGTTTATGCTTGTTTAGGTGTAAGATGACAGCAGCAAACCTCTCAATTGCATGGACATCTTCAGGAAATACAATCACTTTGACATCAACACCTCTCTCCCTGAGAGCCCTCGCATACTATGAACATTTGAGACAATCAATCAGTTGTGAAATATAAACTTGCCAATTTCTGGCCAATGGAAAATTTGCTCCTTTCTCCACAACCTTTCAGTGAAGTTATATATAGGATTTGTCAATAATGTGACAGCTTCAATAGGATAGTTCACAGTGAGATGTTTTTGATGCCTTTACTTTGCAGCTCCATAAGGAGCTGAATTATGTCTGTTGCTTTTCAGAAATATGACAGCTTCATGCCAGGTCCTCTGCTGCTATTTTATTGCATTGTTCTATGTCAAAGCTGCTATCACTTGCATATTAAAGATAAGTACTGATTTGAATCCAGGGAACCACATTTTTATGACTTGTATGATATAAAAAGTTCATGAACAACAGCACAGGTTGTTTGGTTGATATGAGTAGCATTGAAATGATTGCAATAGAAACACAGTTTGATGACTTGCAGTACAAAAATAATCTTTGTGTTTGTTGACTAGGAAAGCTTATATTTTGTCATGATTTTTAAGTTTGGGTACCCTCCTTTACAGTAAGGCTACCTTATTTTGAATAGTGAATATGCAGAGCAGTCACTTAATTAGAAAGCTCAAGTTGAGCTCAGCTTGGACCTAAACCAAGCTTGAACCTGATTCATAGGCCTAAACTTAAAACCAAGCAGGAAATTAACCCGGCTTGGTCAGGCCTGATTCAATAAGGCTTGAAAATATATATAATATAATATTATGGACAGGATCAAGTTACACGTGGTATAGCTCTAATAGAGTTTACATCTTTTTAAAATTAGATGATGGAGGTTACATATTGATGATCCAAACTATTGAATGTAGTAATATGCTACCTTGAAACTACTTACACCTGAAAAATACATGATTTGGAGACCCTTAACCAATGCATCAGGTCATCAAAAATTATGTTATTTAAACCAATTAATATTAATATACAAATAATATCATATAAATAATGTTTAGACAAATAATAGCTTAAACATGGAATTACTATTGAATAAAAGCTTTTCTATGGCTTTGTTAAATTATTTTGTTTTATGGTTTGATAATATTGCTTAGTAAGTCCAATAAATTTTCTAGATTTATGTTTTGTGATTAATATTAATTTTTTGTAAATTTAATTATTTGAATAATAAATTAATTTTTTTAACTCAAGCTTGAAAATAACTTTAATTCAAGCTTAAAATTGGCTTCAGTCAAGCTTCAATTAATTTCAGCTTGATAAGATTATCAAGTAAAAGGGCAAGACTTACTGGACCGGTAAGATTCCTCCATTATGACATGTGTGTGTCATTAGATCTGAAATACATAAACAATGTCCCTGTATGTGGGGTTAGGCTGCATATACATGATCTTCTCAGATCCCAAAGTGGCGAGAGTCTCGTGCATTAGACTGACCTTTTTATAAGATTATCAGAGGAATTGATTAGGCTTGATTTGAATTTAAGATGGGATAAGGCTTGATCAAATGGTAAACAAATCAAGCTTGATCCTGAGTTTCAAACATAAAAATAATTTCAAAAAAAAAAAAAATCAGATCCAAGCTTGGACAAGCTTGGCTTGTTACAACCCTAGGTACTTGAGAGCACTGCCATCTTTCCAAATGAAAACTAATGGCTATCTTTAACCGATTGAGGTGGGTTTTAAGCTGTCCATAATTTTGAGGTTAGTTAATCTCAACATGTTAGGAAAGAAGCTTAATTTTTGTTTTCTTAAAAGAGGTGAATCATTATCTCCCAGAAATGAATATTGTTTGTTTAATCTGTATCACCCACTTCTACAGATTAATGCATTTTCCAGCCATAAAAGGAAATATATATATTGAAAGCTAAATCTGTACCTGTAGACCATTAGAAACTGGAACACGAAGATCCTGTGCTCCCAAGAGGAAAAGGACAGGTGCTTTAACCTGCAGTATAATCAATTTGTAAACATGTTACTGCCAATTAAAGATCCACTTGCAACATCTACCTCTTGCAATGTCTATCTCCTGCTCTATTAAGAAAACCTCCTCACCCACCCCCTGATCCCACATCTCCGAATGAAAGTGTTTTGATTGAAGTCGTTTCCTCCATGTTCTGGTCCATACTACTATATGGAAGTATGGTTTTGATGAATGTTGTTGTCATTCAATACTGATATTATAATGTTCCATCACATAACCACTGAAAAAATGGGCACCACCTAATTTATATCTTCTAATTGTTTTTCTCTTCTCACATTACAACCACCCTTCCTCTGCAGTAGGATTAATACTGAGAACAGCAGTTTCATTCTGGTTCCATATTTCATCTCCTGTTCTTAACCGATAATAATGTATACAAATCTTTGAAAGCTAAAAAGAAGCTTAAGTTCAATGGAAAAGCAGAACCTGCACACTTTATACAATTTATGTAGTTTCCCCTCTTCTTCTACACCTGTTCTCTCTCCAATTTTCCTTTGCTTCTTTAATTTTTCTTCTCCAGTCGAACAGCACAAGAGACAAATAAAGATAACCAAAAGAAAACAAACTAACAATTAAACAAAAAAAGAGAATAAAATCATAATAATGAAGAAACATGATGGGCTTTGTGCAAATCAAATTCTCATAGCAGAGGGTGTCCTGTCAAGGACTCTTAGCAAACAGTTAAATGCCAAAAAGTAACAAGTGTCTTCCAGTCATGTTGGCAGCCTTTCAATCCTGGTAAGAACAATCAGAGTTTGAATATGTTTTATAATTGGCCGTAACCCAGAGTGAACCCTTTTGAATCCCAATCTTGATGTCAGTTTTGAAATTCTAGTTCACCATTGGTGGTAGAAATTAACTAAAGGCAGAATGACTGATAAGTGCATACCTTTGAGAGATGTGAAATTGGAGATTTGCTATGAAAGATGTGTAAATGTTCAGCTGAAGGAGCCTCTGAGTAGTAAGTCCTTCCTTCTGTCCCACAGGCCTCTACATAACACCAATCAGGAATGTCGGTAGTACCAACCATCAATGATAGGTTACAAACAGGATTTCGGACAGCCGCCACAACAAATCTATCTGGAGCCTGCATGAATCAAAAGATTAGGGCATCAATTTGTAAGATAATTCCACAAACTTTCTGATTTAGCAGAATAAACTATAGGACAGAGCTGACTCTAGACATTTAGAAGGTGGCACATTACACAATTGGAAGAAGAAAAAAGAGTTGGGGACTTGACAAGGATGTGACTTATTCATATTTAGAGATACCAAACAGTACCATACCATGTACAAAATTACTTTTCATTTTACTCTGAAATAACTGAAAGAAATAAAATATAGATAGCATAATATTAACATATTATTATTTATATTAAGCTCTGCATTTATAGGAATATATTGATATCTAGTCTTCAAGTTAAAAAGCCTTAAAGGTTGCATATTTAGTCATAGTCTACAAACCACAGCAAGAAGCCTTGTGAGCTGAAGCTTCATGATGCTGTCGTGTATAAAGATTACTCATTAGTACCACAAAGGCCCCTTATAACAACAACAAACCTCTACACATGACAGAATTGTAGATAAAGTCATATCTTCAAATGTTTTAAAAGCCAATCACATGGTTGTGAAAACAGTCAAATGATTGCTAGAAGCTGTCTAATCTTCAAGCTTCGGTGTAGTTTTATTTATTTTAAACCATCAGAGCATCAAGCAGTATGGAGAACATATACAACATAAAAATGAAAGCCGTAGAAGACAATATTTAGAAATTAGAAAAAACTAACTATAAAACAAAACAACATAGAGCATATAAATTATGAACTGTTTGGATGCAATTGCTGAAAAATAAAAGCATATACAGAAAGAACATTTAAAGGTATAAGAAAGATAACAGAGAAGTAGAGAAAGAGGAGAAGTCGAATGGCATTTAAACATAGTGGCGTTTTCTCCATTAATGGATCTACAAGAATGGTTGCTTAACATGAGAAAAGAAACTGATGTTGGGAATGAAAGAGACAAAAACCACATCGCTGTACTCTTTAAAATACATAAATTTGACTCACCAGCAAATTATAGTTCATGTGACACCTCATGACCTAGAACCATCATTATGTAACTTCGTCGTTACATCATATTAGATATGATATCTTAATACTTGGACTAACAAAAAATGTATTAAACATAGCAAGCAGTGAAGCTTCAGATCAACCAGATCATTGTTCAAATGGTAAAGTAGATTAACCAGCCACTTAAAGATTTAAGCCAACATCTATATAGTTAGGCATTTGAAACAGCCTCTAAATATGCAAAGAAGGCAATTTGATGAGTAAGCTAATTGATGAATTTACACATGGAGGAGAGCATTTATTCAGATCTTATCATTCACACTAGTAATAACTGGGAAAAATAACTCAACATAACTCTATTGTAAAATTTGGCAAACTGCATATAGCACAGTTCATTGTGTTCAAATTAATGATGCAAAGTATGCATCACAAACCACTCGCACTCAAATATTGTGAGCGACAAATATTTGCATTGTTATATCTTGGACAAATAGCCTTTGATGTCTGTGAGGTACTAAAATGTGGAGGTATAATAACAAGAAATAAAACATGAACCTCAACATCTCTATGAAGTATCTTTGAATACTAAACCTGGCCAATTAAATGAGTTGATAAGAAACCTCCATGTGAACCTCCAAGAACAGCTACTTTAGATGGATCCACAAGTCCCTTTCCAGTGACATAGTCTAAAGCTGCTAGTACATCATTCACATCCTGCTCACAATAAGCAACGTGATGAAAAAAGGTGATACAGGATATCCTCATTAAATGCTGAAAAAGAATATAGACATTAAATTTCAAAGCATGAGGACAAGTACCTGAGACCCAACTTTCCCTGGAAGAGATTGCAATGCTTCCTCTCCAAATCCCAATGAGCCTCTAAGTCAACAAAATTTTCATTAAAGACAAAAATACGAAAATGAAAAACATAGTATCACCAACAATAGCTGGAGAACCTTTCCCCAAAATAGGAAAGGGAGAAAAAGAAGCTATAGCATATAATGGTGCATCATTGAAAAGATCATCTACATGCATTATTGTTGCCCCAAATAGAGGATCAAAGCATTACATATCTTACCCATGTGGGTTGGGTGTCAGCATGACGCAGGCCATATATATGGTCAACTATCTCTAAAATGCTCACACAAAAGCTATGCAATTTGAAGAACCCAAGCCCATACATCAGGTGGTTAAAAAATTAAATAGCTTAAATAACACAAAATGCTGCTAAATCTGATTATCTTAAACAATTTCATGATTATAAAGAAAATATAATTTTGTATTTCAAAAATTTTAATGGTAGAATAGCACTTGCATCTGATATTTGGACAAGTGTAGTTGAATTTCTTATATATATTATTGCTCATTTTATTGATTGCGATTGGGTATTACAAAAAAAAAGTTTTAAATTAATTGAACACTCATATATTGCCACCACCATTCATGCACCTATCATGCAAATGGTACATGAGTACCACACACATGATAATTTTTTTTAATTACCTTAGATAATAATAATGTTGTTGCTAAATTACTTAAACCACATCTGCATCCCATCTTAGATGAAAAATTATTTCATATTGGATGTGTAGTCATATTATGAATATAATTATACAAGATGGACTGAAAGCTATTGAATCATATATAGGTAAAGTTAGGGATGCTATTAAATATATACTATCACCAGGAGCTAGAAAACAAGAATTTAAATCTTTGTGTAGTGCCTATGGATTCAAATGTAAACAATTTTTATTAAATGTAAAACATAGATGGGATTCAACATATTTGATGCTACAATCATGTTTGGAATATAATGATATTATTATTATGTTTTAATATAGTCACTTCGCCGATGAACCTTTATTAGAATATCATTGACATAATTCTAAATTATGCAATTTTTACATTGTTTTTACGAAGATACTAATATTTTATCTGATACTTATTATCCTACCTCTCCCCTTATTTTGTAATAAATATATAATATTAGTAATTGTTTTTAAGAATATAGGACAAGTGATGATTTTGAAAGTATAATTTTACCAATGAAAATAAAATTTAATAAATATTGAGAATAAATTTCATATTTTTATTGTTTAGCTTTAGTTACGAATCCTAGAGTTAAATTAGAGGCTTCTTATATAATATTAGAAGCAATTTTAAAAATATGAACTATGAAGTAAATTACAATAGATTTAAAGAAGAAATTACAAATTTATTCAATGAAATGTTTATATTATATAATCAAAATATAATAAAGGTAAAAGATCCTCTACTTTAGGACCGACTATAGATGCTGCAAGTGTTTGGTTTTTGTTGTTTATAAGACAAAGAACCACAACTTCATCATCTTCACTTACTGAATTAAATATTTATTTAACTAATAATGCTATAAACTTTCTAACTCAAAGATAAATAGATAATTTTGATATTTTGGCCTCATGGAGAGCATAAGTAAATAATTATCCTATGCTCTCCATCATGGTCCGTGATCTATTAATCCCTTCGTCCATCGTAGCATCAGAGCCTCCTTCCAGTACAGGAGGGCAGATACTTAATGAGAGAAGGAGCCGATTGAAGCCTAATATAGTGGAGATGCTGATCTGCCTTAAGGATTGGTATGATGCCGAATACAAGTCAAAAGAATGATGATGAAGAGTTTTCTTAAAATTATAATGAATAGAGCAGTAGAAGATTAAAGATGGAAGACGACATGATTTATCACATTCCTAAAGGTTAGACAAGACCAATAATAGTGATGGTTCACACCAACAATAAGTCCCTAAAAAAGATAATTAAATTAAATTTATTTTATTTGGTTTCTTCAAAATTAATTTTAAAATAATAAAAATAATAATAAATAAAAATTGCTTCACAGGTTGGCTTACCCGTCCAACAACTTAGGGGCTCGGACTATATTAGACAAAAAATGAAGATGAAGATTAGACGATTGAAGACTTCTTTAAATGGCTAGAAGACGGAGAAAGAATGAAATGCGACAAGCCATTTGCCCACCCACAAAAACAGCATGTATATTTTTTTTAAAAAAAACATATTAGAAACCTTATATGGGCCATCACATAGGCTGGCCCATGTGGCATGTGGGCCAAGGTGGGCCTGACATTGGGGCCCATAGGTTGACCACTGTAGCGAGCTCGGTTATGCCAAGCCGGCCCATTTGATATCTCTACACCCCCTGCCCCCCCTCCCCCCTAAAAAAAAATAAAAAAATCCAACCCCAAAGGTCCACGCCAAAAAAAGGGTTAGAAAATGTGATAATTCAAGTTAATGAAACAAGGAATTATACCGAATAACATATAATAACATAAATTCAAAAAGATAAAGAAAATAATATTTGAAACATGTATGTTGCAACTAATTAATATGTTAGAGCACTGTTTTGTAAGACTTGAACTGAAGCAGGTAGTGGGTATTAGAGATTGTCATAATTCACGGCCTACCAATTTGCCTTGCATCGCCTGTTTCTCCCAAATAATACAAACTTGAGCAGATATTTGCCTAAGAGGAGGCAGATGGGCACCCCACTAGGAAGGCAAGGCAGCATGGAGAAGATGCTTGTGGTTCAGTCCTTAATGGGGATGCAGGGCTGTCGAGGTGACCCTAGTTGTTTTTAGAACACCATGGTCGCAATTTCAATTACAATGTTTCTCATGTCTGCCCTCACAAATTTCATGTTTGCCCTAGGGGTTTCCCTCTAATCAAAGTATGCAGCTTGAATCAAACATTTCTTTATTAAATTCAGTGAAAACATAGTGGCAATCAAGCAAATATTTAAACTGGTCCCCCATCAATTAATTAAAATACTTCCTAAGCTTTCCTTAGGGTATTAATTTTGTTCAGGTTTCATCAAACATCTACCATCATTGCCCATTTCTATTATGCTCAATGTGTGAATGCATACTCTTTTTTTTCCAGAACTTAACCCTGCAAAATTGCAGCCTCTTATGTTTTCTAGCAGCCAAATTTTGTGCAGTCCTATTTATGTTCCATCTCATTTTTCCTAGTTTCTCCTCATCGTGATATTTGAATTCCTGATCCAAAGAACACAAAATATACTTTCAGTTTATAATCACTCTTGAAACTCTGATTAACTAATTGTAAATTAGCTGCAGAGAATATAAACTAAGCAGTTATTCTCTGGAGTTGTTTCCTTTACAGAACTGGGAATGGATCAATGTTCTGCAACAGTCCAAAGCGATGTATGCAGAAAGGAAATAAATCAATCTCTTTCAGAAAACATTAATTAGAAGGATAACAATAGCTATTAGCTAGAAGGGTCAATTTGCATAACAATTAGCATAGTACAAAATATTAGACAACTGCACGAAGAATGATTAAATATATACACAAGAAGAGTAAAGGCACACCTATAATTTATAATAAGTAAGTTGTAGCCTAGTGAAGAGAGAAATGCTGACGACTTTGAGTAGCTTGTCAATGAAACTGAATGTGGACCACCATGAAGGATTACAATTAGTGGATTGCATGCATCATCCATCTTATTCTCATTGTGTGATACAAAAATAGCCTCAAATGGTTTTCTGGCACCTGCATTTAGTAGAACAATTAACAAGCATGCTAAAAATAGGATTTCATCCCTATTTGAAACATCCATTAGACTATTTTAATATGCATGCATATCAAACTACAGAACAATTTTCAAAATAATGGTAAATATGATAATATGTAATACTTAACAATAGGGATATCTGGAATATATCACTAAATATAAAGAAGATAGAATCTTTAAATAGTTAAATAAATTGGACACTGAATAAAACTATGCTTCCTTCCTGAAAGCAACAAAAAGTCCAAATTGATGGGGTCAGATAAAGCTCGATCTGCAAAGCTATCATATTCAAAGAAACTCCCAAAAGCAAGCAATGTGGTAAAAGAGATAATCTAGGTGATGTTGCCAAAAAGATACCAGAAAATGGGAAGGACTGTTAGATGATAAAAATGACAGCAAATTGTTCAACATGAATAGCTGTAGTATTGACTAAAAGTCAAGGACTTGCAGCATTTGACCTGAATTGGACATAAAACTCAATGGGTATTGTAGCAGTCCAAGTTTCTATTGATTAAGAACTAGAGATTATTAATTGGGTATACTTCTTGAGTAAACAGGTATCCCTAAGAGCCCCCAGACACCTCAACCATTAAGAAGTGGTAAGGAGGAACTGCAATTATCTTTGCTTGCAAATAATAAAATAATACCATCTCCCACATGAAAGGACTTACCACAAGCTTCATTTTCATATATTTTCTATGTTATTTCATTATCTGACCTTCAACATTCTCCACAGTGTCCTACATACTTCAGTGTCTCCTATAATTTATGCTTATAATTTACACTTCATAGCAGAGCCTTGCATACTCGACATGATGATGCATCAGATGCCTACCGTCAATGGACGTTTAACCTGTCATTGCAAGTGATATGGTCCATTAGTATCCATGTCCATCTTTTCAAATGTCTCAAGCAAGGTCCCTTGATGGAATTAAACACTAATTTCATTACTCATTGCATTTGGAGTTACTACTAAGATGTTCAAATTAAATAGTAACTACTGCCTCATCTTTCATGCAACAGCAAGTGACAACAGATCAACCAGTGGATTTGTCCTTCAGTTACCTTCTTTTGAACAGCCTGACAAATGTGGACATCTCTCTTCAGCTTCACATTAGTCCCAATCACAGCAACAAAGAATTGTAATAGCCAATTCCTTAAAAAGGATGACAGATTAATTCAAGTTTTGAACAACTATGTATTGAAATTCAAGTTTTTGAACAACCATGTACTGATAAATCGTCCCTTCACCCATATATCAAGGTCTCTGGCAATTTAAACATAACCAGCAATTCTTTAATTCCTTCATGCCTCTTCTCAACAAGTACACCATTCTAAGGATAACCGCTCATTGGAGTCCCTGGACTCATCTGAAGGCTTCTATCACCAAGCTCATCCATACAAAAACCCAACTTCACGCTTTCGTGATTCATATCGATTGTCTTTCCCACTTGTCACCAACATGGTACTTCATAGTTCATATTAAGATATCTTTTGGTTCTTGAGTCTTTGTCCATTCTAACTCCAAATGTGATGCATCAAAGGGCTGCATATCATTGAAATAGATTCAATGCTTAGTTTTAGTCTTTATTATGCTTCTTTCTTTTATTTTCCTAAGTGGTTTCAATATGGTTGAACTCATAGAGGAGTTTTATATAATAAGGAGTTGAGATTATTTTAAGGCTTAAGAAGGCATGGTACTATAGTGAACCTAGTAATACTGATTCAAGGGGAGTTTCTATTTGCACCGCAAAAATTGCTCTCTACACCCTCCAAATTTTTTTAAAACAATTAATTTTCTAAACTACCCTTAAAACACTCGCCTCCCCCTCCCCCATTCGCTCTGACCACCCCGTTCGCTCCCCCCCCCCCGCTTCCCCACCTTCCCTGTTCCCCCTGGCTTCCCCCCCTTCCCCGGTCGCTCCAACCCCTCCATAACCCCTGAGCACCGGGGCAAGGGGAAGTCGGAGAGGGTTGTCGGTGCCCGAGGGGACCGCCGGAGCAAATGGGGAGGGGGGCGGGGGGGGGGGGTGCGCACTGCCGGAGCGAACGGGGGAGAGAGGGGGGTGAGGGTTTTAAGGGTAATTTAGGAATTTTATTTTTTAAAAAAATTTGGGGGTGTAGAGAGCAATTTTTGCGGTGCAAATAGAAGCTCCCTGATTCAAGGTACTACTCATACTACAATGCCATGAATAGTGTAATTAGTGACCTATGGCAGTATTTATAAAGTCTGAAAGTCTTATTTCAATAGGATGCTATGTCCATGTAATTCAGTTTTGAAGACTGGAATAAAAAGAAAGATTTGTTCCTTTGCAGCAGCCTGATCTTGTCTTCTCCTCCCTTCTCTCTTTCCTTACAACACCCAAAAATCTCTTCTAAGGACTCTATAACTTCTTTTGTAAAGGTAACCTTTTGACTGAATAAAGTGTTAAGTTTATTTTAACTGCTTGGGCCATATTAAAGAAGAGTACCATCATGCTGCTTTTGGTGCCACATAAAAAGTGAACTTTCAGATCTGAATTTTGATCTTTCAAATATCTGTTCCAATACTTAATTCCTTAGCATCTCTGCAAATGCTATCAGCCTACATCACAACATGATTCCACTAACTGATAATCTAATCATATCAGCCTATTGATTTGTCCATATATTTTACAAGTATTTCAGCTTTCAGGTAATACATTTCTTTAAGTCAGTCTACAACTTCTCGTGTTTCCTTTAGATTCTTTTTTCCAATTTCTGATGAATCCTCATTCAAGCCAAAAGATTGGGATTGGTGATACAATTGGCAAGAATTACTAACAAGGGGATGCTTCTGTTTCTCCCATCATCTTGATATCCTACATAGTTCTCCACTATGCCATTTTCTTTTAAATCATGAATATCTGGAATGGTCAACTAGGTAACATCATTTGTTAACATAATTGGCTGTATTTGGTGTTTGGTTCTCTCTATTGCTTTGACATCTGCAGATGCCAAATGACATTACCATTTTCATCTAGATTTTAAATCTTAACCAATCAGCTACCATACTGGCTAAGGACCGATACTTGACACACTTTTAATAAGGTTTTGCAAGCAAATCAGCCTGAACAGACCCTTACCATTACAAACTGACTGATAAACAACCAAATCACCATGCACCAATCCCATACCACCACAAAGCTGGATGAGGTTCTTGCCCAGGAATAGCAAGTAGAGTTTTCATCTTTCATCCTAATGTAGAAGCATAGTTCTGTTCAATATAATATTGACGGAGGTTATGTGGCTTTGCTGCCTTATTATAATTTGGTGATATATTTATTACCCCTATTATGCATTATGATGACTAACATGTAATTTAGAAATCCAGGATGCAAAAGTTTCCCATGCTTTATGAGCTGATGGAACATATTTATGTTGATCACCATTTATCTGACACTTGCAATCAGTTACCCCATCAATTTCTTGCATCCAATTTAGAAACAGCTCATGGTTTTCCTGACAAAGACATGCAATAGCATGCTTCTTGTTTTACTACAAAAACATTGAAAGATGGAGGCTGTTCAGAAGTCTGTACATGGTGTTTGTATGGCCTTGTATTTGTGTGTATATTAGTATTGAAAGGAGCATAGACATCGCAATTTACATAGATTACTTTTCTTAACATTGGAGAATTATAAGCCATCTAACATTGATCATTAAATCCTTGAAAGAACAAAAATTTTGTGCACATATGAATCTTTGTAGCAAAGGGATGCGTCTTTTCTTTACCAAAAAAAGAAGAAACAAAATTCAAAGAAAAGATTTTTAATCCGAAAAACTTACCCAGGATGAGAGAAATAAGAGAGGAGGATTCTAAAACAAGCAACCCTAAATCTGAAATTACTTTTAATCATTGGACCACAGATATAATTAAAATGAGTAACCCTGAATCTCTCACATCGATCATATTTATATGATCTATAAAGTGAACAATGATGAGCATGGTTAACATCTTTCAGGAAGATCCATTATAACAATGTTACCACAAATTTCATGTTCAAATTGGAGCAGAAGACATCAAATATTAGCAGATGCATAAAAATGCCATCCCAATATTCAATGCATGAAAATACCTTTCCCTTTGGAGATGTAGATGTACTTAACTAAAATGACAATGTACATGGCTGTATTACGCCTTTTTATATCTAAAGTACAACATGCATAAGGAAATACTTGGAAATTGGGAAGTTTCACAGGATGCATGATACATGCGACACAATGCAGTTATCTCAAATTCTCGGTTGTAATTGCATATACTTATTGCTCCCAGCTGCCATTAGATTCAATAATTCTTAAAGATTTCTGATATTTGTCTTTTGAACATTAATTTGATTTGCTTGTCAGAATGTTCCTTCCATCCTTCTCACATGAAATTCTCAAGATCTGTAATCTACCTAAGTCATTAAAGCTGTCCAAGCTTTAATGTCATGATACTGTATAATGTACTATCAGTCATCAGACACCAACGCAGTTTTCTTTGGAGTTAAAACAACTAATTTCATCATGAAAAAGTTTACTAACATGCATCACTATAAAATAGAACACGACAACTATTGAAATGTAACCATATGCAACACGGTAGAATAGCATGGACCTTAAAAGCTGCCTACAAGAAATGTGCTGCAGCATAGATCATATAATTCAACATAAGAACAATGCTGTGTTTCTTTGTTACCTTTGGAAAGGATTTCTGAAGGATCACTAACTGGAATCTTCAATATACTAAATTGAAGTGATGATAGGAAAGACTTCACCTGTCATAATAAGAGAAATTTAATTTTAACATTGTAAGAATTTTAATTCCTTAATGCAGATAATGAATAACCTTAGTAACATAACCTTATCAGAGCATCGCTGAATTGGACTGGAAATGTTTAACCAATTCCATGTGTTTGACTGATCCAACTGACCAATATGGTATCCATACTTTATTTGAGGAGGATCTATAGGGCTGCTTGACACTTGAAAATAGAAGGGAAAAAATATGTTAAACTAAGTTTACAGCTTGTCCACTTGGACAACAGCATGATATGAACTTTACCTGCAAGAATATTGTCCCCATCCAGTGCAAGAACATTCCATGAGTAGCTTGAGTCATTAGGAGTAATACGTGCTATTTTGCAACTGTAGCAGAAAATTGCATTTTAACTATTTAAACAGAATAATTTAACCCTTTATCTGGAAGTACGGAAAAAATCACTGATTACCTCAAAATGTTTACGGAAAGTATTACTTGGGTGCTACCCCATGCAGAAGACAAAACCATTGTACATCCATCAGAAAGCCATGGATTAGGATGAAAGCTAGAACAATAAAGTCCAGGGAAGCAACCATCCTCAGGACACATCACAACTGGAACCTACAACATGTTTAAAATTACATATATTAGAATCAAGCATCCACTATTTCAATATATTAGAGATGATGATATGTAACCATAACTAAAAGCAAAAGGTTTCGTTCCATCTGTTTGAGCTAAAAAGTGATAATAATTAAAGTATATATGATTGATGCAACACATTAGAACCCTTATGGAATCAACAATATAGAGACAGAAATATGGTATAAAGTATACAACTACACGAACGAACTGACTACAAATAAATTGGCAAAAATATTGTTACAACTATACAAATGACATTGGTATAAAGTATAACTTAAGGTTTGTCATCTCGATACTAGACCCCATACTGATGCTACACTAGTACAGTATTGGCATACTCAGCATGCAGGTCAGTTCAGCATATCAGGTCTCACTGAGTCTTAGTTTGGTATTTGTATGATATACCTAGTATAGGATAGTATGCATTGGTATGGCATACCATGCATAAACATTGTCAATAATCTGTTCCACGTGAGAATGATTGCCAACCATACATAAAGTTCCATTAACAATATAACTTCATGATTAACCAAAAAAATAAAATCATTACACAAACATATTAGTTTTCAAAATTTTACAAGGGTTCGGGAAAGGAAAGCATATAAATGTCAGAAAGGTTAGCATTAGGATTAGGTCCCTTGATGATTTATATCTGTGTTTTAGAAAATGGTCATGTTTTCGACCCAAAAGATCCAAATGACCTTGAGTCGGGCTGGATAGGGCCTTTTTCAAGTCAATTTTGAATTGCACTTCAGGAAAAAAAAAATGTCAGTTTTGAATTGGAAGCAGGTCCATCCAATCCCACTTGCACCTCTAATCACCAAAATCGTGAAGAATCAGGGATTTCCTATCGGAGATATCTGCTTAAACGGCACAATATCATAGATACAGAGGGCCCTGNTGCTAGTACTGATACCAGGGTCTGGAGGAGATCATGCTTGTCTCGTGCTCCCATGAGGGACCTCCTCTCTATGCTCAGAACTTATCCTCAGGATTCGAGGGACTGGGATTGGATTTGGCATCTGTCCGTTCACCCTCGTGTGCGTCTTTTCATCTGGAACTTGCTCATGTATCTTTCCTACCTGCTTCCTTCTCTCGTATCGTGGATTGAGTATTCAGCCTACTTGCCCGGTCTGTGGTACCGAGGATGAAACTATTGATCATGCCATATTCGATTGTGCCAGGGCTCGTCAGATTTGGCAACCCTCTGGTACTTACCCCTGGGTGCACAGCCCTGATTCCCACCGTATTTCTTTCTGAGATTACTGAAGCGGGTTTGGAGGACCTACTCACCATCGGGGATCTCTCTGGGCTTATACTGCTTATCAGATGGCTTTCTCGGAATCAAATTGTCTCGCTGATACGGTTCATTCTCCTCGTAAGGTGCTCAGGACGGCTTCCTCCCTCTGTGCTGAGTATTTTCCCATCAGGACTCCTTTGATTTTGCGAACCTTGACACTGGGTCTCCCCTGCTGCTGCGGCAGCGAACCGTCGTACGGTTTTCATTTCTTGGGAGCCCCCTCCTCCAGGGTTTGTTAAAATTAACTTCGATGGGAGTGTCCGGGGTAGATGTGCTGGCTCTGCCTATGTCATTCGTGATGCTGATGGCAGGATGCTGGCGGCTGGAGGATTTAGCCTTCTTGATCCTCGGTGCCTATGACGGAGCTCTATGCGGCTTGGGCGGGCCTATCCTTCGCCATTCGGACTCTTGGCGTCCGCAAGCTCATCATGAAGGGGACTCGATCATAGTCATTCGTTGGATCGTCAGCAGTGTAGTTTCCCGTTTGCCCTCTATTCCTATATTATGTGATATCCGAGCTATGATCTTGGATGCATCCAACATTCAGATCCGTCATGTCTATCGTGAGGCTAATGCTGTTGCGGACTGGATTGCGGCCAGGATGGCCTCTCACTCTGACCGGTGGATATGGAAACCGGGCGACCTCTGCCCTCTAGTCTTGTCTCAGTTATTAGTTTTCTGATGTAACGGGTCCGTCCCGATCTAGGGTGGTGTGAATCACCGTCTGTACCAAAAAAAAAAAAAAAAAAAAAAAAAAAAAAAAAAAAAAAAAAAAAAAAAAAAAAGATGACTGCAGTTTCCCATCAGCAGGCCAGTCAATTCTATGAAGCGAATTTGTGGCCCAATGTGCACCACTATCAACAGCACTTTTTGCAGATAGAAATACAAGAGATTTTCCATCGGGACTGTAACATAACAATTCTAATCTAATTAGGTCAAAAATAAGCTGTATAATCAATTTCTCAGCTTATACTAGTTAAACTTGAAAAAAACAAAATCAATTACTGTGTATTCATGAAGCAAGAGTACTGATTACATATTTAAACATGGTACATATACATTAAAGCTGAACCAATTTTAATAGTAAAAACATTGTAAAGCCAAGACATGGACCCAAAAAAAAAAGGATATTAGAAAAGCAATGAACAACCAAACCCAGAATTTGATAATTGAAATCACCATGTGATCTGATACAAGGACTTAGAAGTATGCAATAACTGAAATCCAGAGTGTAACTTTCCACAATTGCCAGTAGCAATAACTTAAATTGCAACAAAAAACCTCACCTATTGATCATAAGATTTATGGATTTTATTTTTCATTCATATCAATGGATACATTCATGGTTGGTCAAGCCTTTACAAGTCACCTCAAACAGCATAAATCCAAGATCACCTGCCCCTACTTTGTAGGTACCTTTATGGTCCCCAGTGGATGACAGTGATATAGCTATTGCCTCTCCATCACTTTATTCTTAGCCAGCCGTATAACTCCTAAGCTTCCTTCATGGCAGTAATTTTTACATCACTCTTCTACATTCGACCACATGCTCAACTTGGAATTGGAAGTTTTAGAATTATCATCTTATGTGCATGAATCTAGTCATTGCCCAACTTTATGGAACATCAAAAATTCAATTTTCAAGTTTTATAAACAGATATGTCACATTGAATGCAACAATCATGCATAATCCACAGGCACATTTTTCTGTCACATCCTATGTACTTTGACTCTCAATCACTACACTAAATGTCTTCATCTACCTCACCAATCCTAGATGAATATAGGATAGCATAAATCAACCAGTCCAGCATACCCCCTGGCCATCAGGTCTAACCCAATCACTTTGGTAGTTTTCCCACTAAAATTGCATCCATTCAGTTTGTAGATGCAAGCACAATAAAGATGGAGTATGAGTTGTTGGTAAATATTGTATGTTGATTAACAAATCCAATGATCCAATACCTGCTTCCATCAAATCTTGTCACCATTTACAGCTGGAGATTCATGTATCATGCATTATTCCACTTTGTGACTAAGAACCAGCATGACATTTGTGCCAGGTCATGCTATGCTGACACCCAGAAGGCACTGACATAGTAGATAAAAAACAGTATGAACTGATGCAAAGTTCGTACTCTAAACACGTTCCAAAAACTAAACATGTTTTTCATACAGACTGCTTTCTATTGTCTTGTATTTGGAGAAAAATATTTCAAAAATCAAAGAAGTTTCTGAATTTTGAAAGAAAATCCAACTGCTTATTTAACATGTACAAACTCTTAAATGAAGGTATGGCACATGTTCATGATCTTTTTTCTAATTTTTTAATGTGTTCAAAACTTCACAAAAAATATATATAACGATATGAATCATTGTTAAAAGTAAGAAGAAAAGTAGTATTATCTCTAGATCTTAAATCATCATTTTGTTTGCCATGTTTACAAGTATTCAATGTTTCATGCAATCCAGAACATGAAGAATATCATCTGACTATGAAATGCTGATGAATAAAATCCAAAGATGGTGAAGTTCAAGGATCAAAAACTGGGTTTTACTTTTGGTTCAGGTCAAGCATGTGGAGTTGCAATTCACAATTTCAATTTCAGTTTCAGTGCTGTGGTGACATATTTGTAGGCTAACCTAGAAAACCATTAAAGTTCTAATGAATCTAAACCTAGTTCTCTAGACATTATCTTGATATAACAATATTTTCAACTAAATAGCAGAACTGGATAAACGGTATAATAAATCAAAATTATGTTGCACATGCTTTAAGCTAAAGTACTAAGGTGGTTGGAACACCAAGCATTGCATGCAGTTTCTATTAACAAAAGACTGTATTACTTCAAAAGATAAATAAATCAAGAGGAGCAATATACATTACCTAAACTGGGGAAAGAAAGCACTACTTATGCCAAGAGTTAAATTGATCACAGTTGCAGAATGTCCATTTCATTATTGCTGAAACCATCATATATAATCAAAAGTTATCACCAAAAAAGATGGAATCCATAAACCATTAGATTAAGCTGCATCAACTTTAAGTAAAGAAGCAATGGTGAATAATGTGAAAATAAATATAGTTTCTAAGGGAAAAAGGGCACTCACTTTAGTGGTACTTCATTAGCTTTCAGTTCTTGAAAAGGCGCCCTAATTGCATACAAGGCACATGACCTATTATAACAATACTTAATACCAAGCTTTCTTGGAGTTTGGTTCGGACCATTTTCTGATGGCCAACCCACAAAAACCAAGTAGTTGTAACATCCATGGGAAGATGATGGAGCCCAAACAACTTGACCAACACTTAAGGATTTTGAAATGCCTTGAACCGCCTGTACTTCTCCACTGTAAACATAGGTCGGAAAATATTAGCTTGTAGGAATAGTCATATCACATGATTCAATAACTCATAGACATAATTTCACACAAAGATAGACCTGTTAACATTGACAACAAACAATGAAGGCTTTCTTTTTTTTGAATAGGTTTCACCCCATTCCTCTTCCCAATCTCCTTGGCCTTTCCAGCTACCACAGTCCTCAGAAAACCTTCTTTCTTGTAGCCCGAATCATTAAATGCTGGTTTTAATGGAGATGGCTCTTCGGCAACATAGGCAATGAGAGTTTCTTGGTGATTCCAGGAAATTCCCTCAAACCTTCAAGAATAACTAAATCTTCAATGGTACTTTTGAAAAAAAAAAATGAATAGAAGTAACACTCTCCATCATAACACAAAACAACATGCTGTTGAAATACTTATTACATGGTCAAGTAGAACAATAGATTCAGACTTCTAGGTCACAAAAACAAGTAAGGTATTACCATCCATCAATATATATCGTGCCATGAACAGATTGTGGAATATGAATCTCCTTCTCCAAAAGAGATGGACCCCATATTTCAAGCCGTGTAGGCGATTTGTTTTCTTTATTCCGAACCACAAGAAGCTTTGAACTGATGGTGATGGAACAACTGTGGAGACTCCAGTCATTTCTATGGGAAAGGGGGCCCATTGGAAATCCACAGTTTGTTTACTCGTCTTTGAAACATGAGATGATAGAATAGCTGTCCTTTTTTTATTAGCCAACACATTCATTTGCCCAATAGAAAACATTGCCCTGGAACTGTTTGCTGCAATCACAGAAAGAAACAAAGGCAGAAAGTCTTGGAGAAAGAAACAAGAGCAAGAATAGATGTAAATAAAAGCATTGACTTCTGCAATCTTTCAGAACACAGATAGGGGTTAAAGTTATAAAGGTCAAAAGTCCATACCACTGTCAGACTTGAATATCCATGCCTTGTCAATGCTAGGGATATTACTAAATTCTTGAAGCAATTTAGCCTGGGAAATGTATTCTTCTTCTTCTTCAGTTGTTTCATCTATTCCTATAGGCATTTTTTCTCCAAGACAGCTCCAGGCACTTGCATGGTTGATGATGAAGATAATGCCTCACTAATGTTACAAAATGAAGATAATAAACCAGTAAAATCAACATATCAAATGGAAAACAGATGCAAAGTACTCAAAAGAGAAAGGCTAAAGAAAGACTTTCAAATAGCAATTGACTTCCAACAATTTATATCGGTATATTTTTCATTTATCCACAAATAATGATCACCAAAAACACACATTCGTTGATATATTGTCAAAGATACAAAATTGCATAAAAGACATTAACACTGCAGAAACAACCACTGTGAAGCAACGATATTTTGGACACTTTGTGACATAGTTGCATGACAGATGGACAGCAAAATGACTGCAACTTAAATTTGAACATGGAATTCGGCTTTTAGGTGTTAATCAGAGTTAATTCTTCATTAGTGGCAATGATGAGTCTCAAATGCTCCATTCACAGAGCTCGAGTAAGACTTTTAATTGTGATAGAGAACTTATCCAATTGAAATTTTGATGGATCCAAGATTCAACCGAACAGGTTCCGGTGGTCGCCAACACACGGCCTGTACAGACCCAGTCGTCACTGCCGGTGGCATCGCAGACCAACACCGCAGCTTGCGGCGAGTAAACATGAACGAAAGAGAAGCAAAACAACATCTGCTGCAGTGACATGGCAAAGCGCTTACGTTTTCCGAAAACGATCGGCCCATGAGCGATTTTATGGATATATGGGTGGACGCTATAGGGAAGGCCAAAGAACTCGCATACAAACTACAGGCGCTCATCAGCATCACTACGAAATAATAAGGGAAAGAAATAAAAAGCAGATAAATAAAAACAGGGAGAATTAAACATCTAAGATCTCCAGACCCAACAAATATTGGGCATATAAAACCCGAGGACTAGGTTGAAAGAGAGAGAGAGAGAGAGAGAGATTGCAAACTAGTTAGCATCCGAAGCCCACATCAGAGAGAATGAGATAGCAAGGGGTTCTTACGTGGGATTAAAGAAGAATTTGAGAGGAGCGGAGCGGAGGGAAGCTTTGCGGCGGAAGAATGAGGAGGAGAGCAGGAGGCCGTAGAAGTGGGAAGCGGCAGTCAACGCACCGGCCATAGGCCCTCATGAATCAGTTGATCAATTGCCCCTGCCAAGATTCGGGTTGAAACGGGAGCCGAATCGGATATTTTTTTAACCAATACGTACACGGACGTTAAAGTGATACTGAAATTAATGAACTTTATCAACTTTTTTTTTCTTTCGTATGAATATATTAATCATTCAAATTTATTTTAAAAATATAGATATTTTACTGACAAACAATTCCAACCAATTATACGGATAACTAACACACTTTTATATATATATATATATATATATATATATATATATATATATTATGGACTAATATAGTTAAAAAAAATCTAGCATAATGCAGTATTATGCTCTATTTGGATGGAGAGAAAAAGTGGAAGGAAAGGAAACTGAAACGAAAGAAAAGTGGGAGGAAAGAAATTAAAGAAAATATTTTCTCTCTTTCTGTTTGGATGAGTGGAAGAAAAATAGAGAAGAGAGAAAAGTTAATAATTTACAATGACAATAATATCTTTATTATAGATGATTAAAAAAAATGTATCGATTATTTTTTTGGAAGGGTCAATATTGGAATGAAAAAAAAAATGAAAAGCACTTTGACACTACTTTTTTTTCCTCTATTTTCCCTCTAGTTTTCTTTCTTCCGACTTTTCTCTCCATCCAAACAAGATAAATTTCATTTTCTCTCTTATTTTCTCTCCTAGTTTTCTTTCCTCTCTAGTTTTCTCTCCATCCAAACAAAGGGTTAATCTCAGTATAAGGGTGGACCTGCGTTATTGAATCAATCATGGATTAAATTATTAAAATTTTTTATGATTCTGATTTATTCATAGCAAAACTCAATAGCCAGAATCCCTATTCTATCAATCATTATGATTTATTTATATTTTTAAAAAAATTAATAAAAAAAGTATCATAGCAAAACTTAAAATAAATATATTTTTTTGAATTAATTATTTTTCTCTCCTAATATAATTTAGATATTATTTGGATATAAATTAAATAAAAAAATCAATGATGAAAACTAAATTAATTTAAAGAATTGAAATAAAATAATTTCTCTAAGTACATAGAATGCCATATGCAAGTTACCAAGGATTTAAGATATGGTTGTTAAGCTGCATGGAGATGGACCAATCAAAGATCCAACCTGCTAATTTAAGTGAATTAATATTAAAATATAAATATAAAGATTATTAAAAATAAAATATAATAAGAATTAATATTTTTGCATCAAATGTCATTATTTTGATTATGGTAAAAATAAGTAGCAATCATGGCCTATCAGTTCTCTAAGTGCTTGTAACAATAATTATTATAAATAAAGAATGCATAGAAGTTATTAATTTTTTAATATTTTTAACAATAAAACTTTATAATATCATTAAGAAAAGATATGCTTTTAATAAAATGATTAAATTATGATATATCATAATATCAAATAATTATTTAATGACCTCAATGCACATGAATATGTAAATAAATTATGCATATTGTTGCCAAGTAGTTAAAATAAATTTATCTATCTCCTATTCAATCCATGCTTGCCTTTGCTCGTCTCTATTTGATAGCCAATTTAGTTGTCCTAGTTTTATCTTGAACAAATTTAAGAATTGGTTGTCTCTTTTTGGATGGCACCAGAAAAAAAGAGTCACTTGATCTCGTGGGATGTGATTTGCCAGCCGAAAGCGCATGATGGTTTGGGGCTTAAAGGAGTCTTGAAGTTGATGCCTACTCTTCTCTTTTTTTTTTTTATTACAGACGAACAATCATATCATTTCAGAGTGAGTCAAGCTCGATATATCAGAATATAAAATTTTGATAAGAATCAGAGAGCACGTATTACTCTGATTTTAGTTCCAAGGTTCAAAGTGATGGGCCATCTGGGTAGCTACTCAATCAGCCACTGAGTTAGCTTCTTGATAGATGTGCTAAATATGGGCAGTATTATTAGTAGAATTAACAGCTAGTCAAGAGAGCAGAAATGGTAGATTCTGATTTGGTGAGCAGAAATGACAGATTCCAAGGCTGATTTGATATGCAGAATTGACTGATTTCAAGATTGATTTGGTGAGCCAAAGGGACCAGTTAAGCGGGAGTTTTGAATTTGAATTTTGAAATTCAAATTGGCCAACTAAGGGTGTGGGAGAGTTGTTTAGGCAGAAAATCAACCCATCATTGCCATAAGTGTAGAGTATATTGTATATATGCATAAATTGATAAACGTTTATTCTTACCTTACATAATTGTGTATCTTGTGTAATGGCTGATTTTTAGCCTTGTAATTAGTCCGACAGCTTTTATATAAAGTGAGCAACCCTCACAAGAAGGGTATTGAGAATAAAACCTAAATTTGACATGGTATCAGAGCCACAAATTATTTTCATGGTTTTCTTTTGGCTTGTTTGAATTCTTGATTTCTTGAGGGTTGCTTGATGACTGTTGGCTCTTAGTTTTCTATTGCTTGGTAACTGTCGATAGATTCTAAAGAGTAACTGTTGTGATTTTTCTGCTTTATCAATATTATTATTATTATTATTATGACCGGAGAAAACTTTATTATTCGCCTTAATGGTAAGAACTACACCAGTTGGGAATTCCAGTTCAGGATGTTTGTGAAAGGGAAGGAGTTATGGGGTCATTTGAATGGGTCTTCTAAGGCTCCAACTGATTCCAAGGAGCTTAGTTTATGGGAAAGAAAGTTGCCAAAATTGCTTCCTGGCTGCTCAGCTCTGTTGAACCTTATATGGTCAACAATCTTCGTGGGTTCACTACTGCTAAGGCAATGTGGGATTACCTTCGGCAAATTTATTATCAAAATAATTCTGTCTGAAAGTTTCAATTGGAGTTAGACATTGGAAACTATTGCCAGAGGAATCTTTCTATTGATCAATTTTATTTCGGTTTTATTAATTTATGGAGTGATTATTCTGGATTGGTGCATTCTCAGGTTCCCAAAGAAGCTTTGGCAGCACTACAAATGGTTCAGCGGGATCAATTCTTGATGAAGCTCAAACCCGAGTTTGAAAGTGTACGAGCTGGGTTAATCAATCGCACACCTGTCCCCTCTTTGGAGGATTGCTTGGGTGAACTCTTGCATGAAGAACAGCGTCTCGCCTCACAACTTGGCCTTGATCAAAACATTGATGTTTCTAAGATGGTTAATATGGCATACGCTGCTCAAGGCAAAGGACGATCTAGATCTCCATCACAATGTTATAGTTGCAAGGAAATTCTGCAATTATTGCAAGAAGGAGGGTCATATTCTTAAGGATTGTTGTGTATGCCCTCAGAATAAATATGCTCCTGCTTTTCATACTACTGTTCAGTCCGCTTTTGTGCCTATGTCTTCCATTCTGCCCACAGTTCCAAGTTCTTCTTCCAACATTATGCCCGAGCAGGTTCAACAGATGATTTTTTCTGCCCTTTCTGCTCTTGGTCTCCAAGGCAAGAAACATCTCCTTTCTTCTCCTTGGTTAATTGACTCTGCAGCTTCCAATCACATGACTGGAAGTTTGGCAGCTTTACAAGATGTTCGTAAGTATAATGGTCAGCAACATATTCAGATTGCAGATGACAATACTCTTCCCATTACTGCGGTTGAAAATTTGGGGTCTTCCTTTACTGATGTTTTTGTGTCTCCTAATTTATCTGCCAATCTCATTTCTGTTGGACAATTTGTAGAAGATAATTGTTCTATTCATTTTGATCGTTCTGGTTGTCATGTGCAGGATTAAGCATCTTTTTCCTCTTCAGTCATTTTCCGTTCCTCGTTCAATTTTTGTTGGTTGTTCTGCTATTGCTAATAATAATAGCCATATTTGGCATAAGAAATTGGGTCATCCCAACTCTATAATTTTGACACATCTTATGAAACATGGTTATTTGAGTAATACAAATGAGTTTTCTTCCTTGCCTTTTGATTGTGCTCCTTGTAAACTAGGCAAAAGCAAATCTTTACCTTTTCCTTTGCATGGTAGTCGTGCTTCTACATGCTTTGATATTATTCATTCTGATGTTTGGGGTATGAGTCCTATTCTTTCTCATGCTCAATACCGATATTTTGTGAGTCTTTCACGTGGGTCTATTTTCTTTGTTCTAAAGTTGATGTGTTTTTAACCTTCAAAACTTTTGTTGCCTATGTAGAAACTCAATTTTCTACCAGTATTAAGATCTTCCACTCAGATTCTGGGGGAGAATACATGTCTCATGATTTTCATCTTTTCTCCAACTGAAGGGTTTTCTTTCTCAACGTTCATGTCCTTACACCCCTCAACAAAATGGCATCGCCGAGCGTAAGAATAGACATCTTTTAGATGTTGTTTGTACATTGATACTTGAATCTTCTATACCTTCTAGATTTTGGGTAGAAGCATTATCTATAGCTGTATATTTGATTAATCGTCTATCTTTTCCTACCTTGCATCTTGATTCTCCATATTCTCGTTTGTTTGGTGTTTCTCCTGATTATAATTCTCTGCATGTATTTGGTTGCGTTTGTTTTATTCATTTACCTCCAATTGAACGTCACAAGCTTTCTTCCCAATCTGTTCAGTGTGCTTTTCTTGGTTATAGTAACTCTCATAAAGGATTTGTGTGTTATGATGCGGATGCTAATAAGCTTCGCATTTCTCGCAATGTGATTTTTTTGAAAATCAATATTTCTTTCCATCTCGTACTAATCTTATTTCTCCCTCTATCACTTCCTGCATTTGATGATGTGTTTCGTACTCCTTCTAAGCCCAATATCGTGTATCAGCGATGTCACCCACTGCCTCTTCCTTCCTCTGAACCGCCACCTGATCCTGTCTTGCATGAGCCCCGACGGTCTACTAGGATTTTTTGGCCCCTAGATTGGTATGGTTTTTCTTCTTCGGCTCTTCAGGCTACTCTTGATATTACGTTTGTGCCTAAGTCTTATTCTCAGGCTTCTACTCAAGAGTGTTGGCGCCAAGCTATGCAGGACGAAATTCAGGCTCTTCAGGACAATCACACTTGGGACATCATCCCTTGTCCAGCTGGAGTTAAACTTATTGGGTGTAAATGGGTCTATACCATCAAGCTACGTGCTGATGGCTCTATTGAAAGACATAAAGCTCGTCTAGTGGCACTCGGGAATAGACAGGAGTATGGGCTTGATTATGAGGAAACATTCACTTTTGTTGATAAAATGACTACTGTCTGCACTATCATGGCCATTGCTGTTTCAAAAGGATGGTCACTTCACTAGATGGATATGAAGAATGCATTTCTACATGGTGATATGAAGGAAGAAATATTTATGTCTCCTCCTCTTGGCTTGTTTCCTTCCTCTTCTGTTGAGGTTTGTCGCTTAAAGCGGTCTCTGTATGGTTTGAAGCAGGCATCGCGGGCATGGTTTGAGAAGTTTCGTACTACTCTACTAGATTTTACTTTTTCTCAGAGTCAGTATGACTCCTCTCTCTTCTTTCACAAGACTAGCCTTGGGATTATTATACTTCTTATGTATGTCGATGATATTGTGATTACTGGATCTGATCTCCAGTTAATTGAGCAGCTCCAACAGCGTCTCAAATCTTCAATTCATATGAAAGATCTTGGTCCACTGCAGTATTTTCTTGGACTGAAGGTTCACCATTTCCCAAATGGCATGCTCTTACATCAGCATAAGTACACCCAAGAACTTCTTTCTTTAGAAGGCCTTCAAGATGCAAATTCGGTTCTTACACCTATGGAGGTCAATTTGAAGTTGCGTCAGGCGGATGGTGTCTCTTATCTGATCCTTCAATGTATCGGCAGCTGGTGGGCAGTTTGAATTATTTGACCATTACTCCATATGATATTTCGTTTGCTATTCAGCAGGTCAGTCAGTTTATACAGGCTCCATGATGTTTGGCCGCTGTCCGTCATCTTCTTCGATATCTCAAAGGGATATCTGGTCGTGGCTTATTTTTTTCCTCCGAGAATTTTTACAGTTGAAGGATTTTAGTGATGCGAACTAGGCTGGTTGTGCAAATACTCATCGTTCTGTTATGGGTTGGTATATGTTTCTTGGCAACACCCTCATTTCTTGGAAGAGTAAGAAGCATGCTCGTGTATCGAAGTCATCCACCGAGTCTGAATATCGGGCTATGTCGTCTGCTTGTTCTAAAATTATATGGCTTCGAGGGTTGTTAGGCGAACTTAGTGTTCCACAGCTTACTCCTACTCTTCTTTATGCTGATAATACCAGTGCTATTCAGATTGCTGCCAATCCTGTTTTTCATGAGCGCACCAAACATATTGAAGTGGATTGTCATTCCATTCATAAAGCTTTTACTCGTCAGGAGATTACTCTTCCACACATTTCTACTGAATACCAAACTGCTGATGTCTTCACCAAGGCTCTTTCTCGTCCTTGACATCAGTTCTTAATTGACAAATTGATGCTTCTCAATCGCCTAGCATCAATTTGAGGGGGGATGTTAATAGAATTAATAGCTAGTCAAGGGAGCAAAAATGGTAGATTCCAAGGCTGATTTGGTGTGCAGAAATGGCAGATTCCAAGGCTGATTTGATATGCAGAAATGACAGATTTCAAGATGATTTGGCAAGCCAAAGGGACAAGTTAAGCGGGAGTTTTGAATTTCAATTTCAAAATTTAAATTGGCCAACTAAGGGCGCATCAAGGGAAGAGTTGTTTAGGCAGAAAATCAGCCCATCATTGCCATAAGTGTAGAATATATTGTATATATGCATAGAATTGATAGACGTTTATTCTTACCTTACATAATCATGTGTATCTTGTGTAATGGCTGATTTTTAGCCTTGTAATTAGTCCGACAGCTTTTATATAAAGTGAGAAACCATCACAAGAAGGGTATTGAGAACAAAACCTAAATTTGACAACTATAAGCATGATGAAACATAGTTCGAATATTGCAAATCAAGGGGCTAGTAGGCAAAAGGTCGACAGAGTTCTATCGAAGCCAGCAAATAACAGTAATAGAATCCCCTTTGATAATAAGCCTACTCTTTCATGTTAAAGAGGTGGCTCCACTTCCACGATCCATGGGTATCGAATGTTTCAACCATTCCATTAAATATGAATGTATAAATGATATTACGAACCTTTTTGATGTTACCTTAAACCATCACTCTTGGAATGTTCAGCTGTTGCAAGATCTTGTCTAAGGGGAGCTTATCAATGAGATTATGACCATGGCAATTTCTAAATATCTCCAATGGTATGTTATCTTGGTATATGACTGGACATGTAATGAGGAAGCGCATCAGCATGGAACCATCCGTTTCGCCTTCCTTTTTGGTCATTTTGGAAAGCCCCATTGCTCATAGAGTTGAATTGTTGTAGTGGAAAGTCCTTTGGAGAATGATTCCTTCTAAAATATTGCTTATTCCATGGGGTTTATTAAGCCGACAGTGCACTAGTTGTGATGCTAGCTTAGATGAGGTTTTGGATCATATTTTGATGGGTTGAGTTGGCCAAGATCCATTTGAATATTAGTTTTTCTTCCAATTTTAACTTTTAACTAATTTCAATCTCTACTATCATACCTTTCTACGGGCTCTTCTATTCTTAGGTAAGAATCCACGGAAGGTCACTCGACTTTACGTTCACTTCGCCAAGGAATGCTCTGAGGCGTTATTAAGCTACATCTAATAGACTCATGGCTCCTTCACTTCCTCCCCTATTCCAATGAAATGGGTTCCATGGATCAATCAAGATCAATTTTGATGGGTTTTTTAAAGAAGGATTGGTTGGCGCTAAATTCATTATTGGAGACCACTATGATAGATTTATCTGAGTAGGGTCAAGGATCTTCTCAACTCCATCAATTGCCTTTGCTGAACTTTGAGCAACTTAAAAGGGTCTTGATGTGTGTCGTAGCGCAACGATTAAAATACTTTAATTTCACTAATAGAATAGTGAGAGTAAGGGATCGATTCCTCATGGACTTAGTGATTATCTTGAAATAAATTTATAAATTTAGCTTAATAGATAATTAATAGTGTAAAATAATTAAGATATTATCTATCTTATAAGAGCATGGCTCGTACCCATAGATCACGGCCCGTCCCTTTTAAGAATAGATAAGTCTAAATTATTTTTACTTAAATAGAATTTAATAACAATTTAACATGAATGAAAACTTTATTTCATATTAATTAAAAAGTTATGACATTAAGAAGGCTAACAGATTATAATAAATTCCTGAACTAAACCAAATCAAAGACAGATTGAACCGATTGAAGACGAGCTGAACCGGATCAGGCTACGCCTCCAAGAAGAACATTCATGAACCACGGACCACGGACGGCTGCCTAGTATCAGATCTTCTTCACGCTCCAAGAAGAGGAGATCACGACACGAACAGATGCCTGAGATGCTCCTTGATGCGCTCCTCTGACCTCCTGCAGACTCCAGGCCGCCTGGAACAAATCTTCTTCAATCCACAGATGGAACAAAGCACTTTCCACCGCTGGAATAGAGCTCCCTCTCACGACTGCTTCTTCGATTGAGGAAGAAGAGATCTCCCCGAATCCACCGATGATCCTCCTACCGACCCCTCCTTGATGCTATTTATAGAAGTCTGGACGCGGCCCATACGCGTAGAAGCAACGATTCTGTTGCCAAAACAGAGAAGACGCGGAGAAGCAACGAGCTGCGCAGAGAAAATCCTAGAGATTTTACGGATAAAATCAAAATTCCTTCCAGATGAATTTAATTCTTCCAATTTGATAATCCAATCTAATTTATTCCTTAATTGGAGAGGAAAAAGATTGGATTTGAATGGGAGAAGAATCGAGACGATGAAGTCGGCACTGGTTTGCCGACTTTGCTTTAAAATCCGTGCTAAATCCTTATAAAATCAATTCCGAGCTCATCTTAATCCGATTTGAGTGCCGTTTGCGTCATTAAATCCCTAAAATCGAGCTCTTTAAATTGATAAGGTTTTATCTAAAATTATATAAAATATTAAAATATTAAATAATAATAGGTACGTTAAATTATTAATTAATAGGTTTAATGATAATTATTTATGCGTTTATCACTCCCCCCAACTTGAATCTTACTCGTCCTCGAGCAAATAAGAAATTTAGAAATATGTACCAAGCTAGTCCAAGAATTGATAGTTATCTTATAGTTCTTTTTTTTTTTTAGATCATAAGGGAGGTACTTCATTGGATTATTAAGTTTTTTTTAGTGATAAAGTGTAGTCCATAAGAATTTATAGAAGTCTTCTTCACCAACTTTCCACTTCTCTGATTAAGTCTTCTAACTTAATTTGGGTTGGGTGTAATGTCTTTTGTACTTTGGTTCTTATTTATTTATTTATTTATATGTAAAGTCAGTGCAATGTCCTAACCCCTTGCTTTCTAATTAACCCTTGTAGCGAGCTTTAGGCCAATGGCTCCCAAACCAATTGGTTTTAGGGCATTAGGTGTAAAACACCCCTCAGACTTACTTACTCGAGTTAAAAAGGCTTTAGGTAGGACTGACTCTTTTAGGTTCTTTTACATTCCCACCTTTTTACGCGAACAACATCACTTTCTTAGGTGACGGGGCCCGGTTACTCAGTGAAAAATGCTAAGAACCTAATCTATTAACTTTAAGAGAGATTTTTTTTTTTTTTTTTTGAATAACATTTTCACCCATACCCTTATTAAGTAGATTGTACTATTAAGATCAGTGGTCAGGAGGGTCTGAAATTATTCTAAAAATTTTTCTGGGCTAAACCCTACCTTTTATTAGGTTTTCTTAATAATTTATTCCTCAGTATTCAAAAATAATCTAACCATTAATTCATTAATAGACTGCTTGATTAACTTCAAATCGAGACAGAATTTGGTACACATCTGATTATAGTTTTACTCGAGGATTTATTTTCTTTTTCCTCCCCCCAACTTAATTTCCATTGTCCCTAATGGAAGAAAAATAATTTCAAGGAAAGATACTACCTGGTAGAGTATTTGAAGGTTGGAAGTTTCATTGTTGCCATCTTCTTTCAATCTGCTTCTGTTGCTCTTCTCTGGTCATACTAAAAGAACACACTAAAAGAAAGAAAGTTAAAAATAACTAATAAACTGGGTTGCCTCCCAAGAGCGCTAAGTTTAAAGTCTTCAGCCAGACTGTGCTACTTATTATGATAGTGTTGGGTTCACAAGATCAATTGATTCAACAATTTCTCCATCATTAATTTCTTCTATATATGGTTTCAAACGTTGGCCATTTACTTTGAATGTATTTCCTTGCTTGGGGTCTTTAAGCTCTACAGCTCCATGGGGAAATACTTGAGTTACTATAAAAGGTCCATTCCATCGTGAACGAAGTTTTCCAGGGAAAAGGTGTAATCTTGAATTGTAAAGCCATACTTTTTGATTTGGTTCAAAAATTTTTCTACTAATAAATTTGTCATGATATGCTTTGGTTCGTTCTTTATAAATTTTTGAGCTCTCATATGCCTCATTTCGTAGCTCTTCTAACTCATTCAATTGGAGTTTTCTATTGACACCTGCATTTTTCATATCATAATTAAATTGCTTGATAGCCCAAAATGCACGGTGTTCTAATTCTACAGGTAAATGACAGGCTTTTCCAAATACGAGCCTGTAAGGAGACATTCCTATGGGAGTTTTAAATGCAGTACGATAAGCCCATAATGCATCATCCAAACGTTCTGACCAATCTTTCCTATCAGGTCTCACCGTTTTCTCAAGGATATTTTTAATTTCTCTATTTGATATTTCAACTTGGCCACTAGTTTGGGGATGATAAGGTGTAGCTACCTTATGAGTAATTCCATATTTGTTCATTAATCTTCAAAGTGTCTATTCGTGAAATGTGTACCCCCATCACTAATTATAGCCCTTGGGCATCCAAAACGACTAAGGATATTATGCTGAATAAACTTGATTACAACTTTATGGTCATTGGTTCGAGTTGCCATGGCTTCAATCCATTTTGACACATAATCAACTGCCACTAGAATGTATTCAAATCCAAAAGAGGAAGGAAATGGGCCCATAAAATCAATACCCCATACATCAAAAATTTCTACAACCAAGATAGGGTTTAGGGGCATCATGTCTTTTCGAGATATATTTCCTGTTTGTTGACATTGGAGACAATTACGGCTAAATTCATGTGCATCTTTAAAAAGAGTTGGCCAATAAAACCCACTTTGCAGTACCTTTGCTGCAGTTTTCTTTCCACTAAAATGTCCTCCACAGGCAAGAGAATGACAGAAGTTAAGTATACTTTTGAATTCACTTTCGGGAACACATCGCCTAATCACCTGATCTGAACAGTACTTAAATAATTCAGGGTCTTCCCAAAAGTAATATTTGATTTGTGAGAAAAATCTATCTTTTTCTTGTTTTGTCCAGTGGGAAGGTACTTTTCCTGTTGCCAAATAATTCACAATGTGGGCAAACCAGGGAAGACTGCTATGGGAAATTGAGAATAATTGCTCATCAGGGAACTTATCTCTGATTATTTCTTTATTGTATTCCACTGAGATCCTAGAGATATGATCTGCTACCATATTTTCAGAACCCTTCTTATCTAAGATTTCTAGATCAAATTCTTGTAGTAGAAGGATCCATCTAATAGTCTGGGTTTTGTATCCTTTTTTGATATAAGATGCCTCAACGCTGCATGATCTGAATAAACTAAAACTTTAGACCCTAACAGATATGATCTAAACTTTTCTAGGGCAAACACAACTGCTAGTAATTCTTTTTCAGTGGTAGTATAGTTCATTTGTGCATCTGAAAGAGTTTTGCTAGCATAATAAATTACATGGGGTTCTCGATTGAGTTTCTGTCCTAGAACTGCCCCTACAGCATAATCAGAAGCATCACACATGATTTCAAAAGGTATGGTCCAATCTGGGGGCTTGATAATGGGTGCAGTGGTCAAAGCAGTTCGAAGGATGTTATAGGCTGTTAGACAATCTTTATCAAAATTAAAAGAACTATCCTTGGTCAACAAATTACACAATGGTCGAGAAATTTTACTGAAATCTTTGATGAAACGTCTATAAAAACCAGCATGACCAAGGAAAGATCGTACTTGTTTAACTGAGGTTGGGGGTGGTAGATTTGAGATCAATTCAACCTTGGCTTTATCAACCTCAATACCTCTCTCTGAAACAATGTGTCCAAGCACAATTCCCTCACGAACCATAAAATGGCTCTTCTCCCAACTTAGGACTAAATTCATTTCCATACATCGTTTCAGTACCTTAGTCAAGTTCTCGAGGCAGCTATCAAATGATGCACCAAAGACTGAAAAATCATCCATAAATACTTCCAAAAATTGACCAATCATATCAGAAAATATGGCCATCATACATCGTTGAAACGTGGCTGGTGCATTACAAAGACCAAACGGCATACGTCTAAAGGCAAATGTTCCAAAGGGACAAGTGAAGGTGGTCTTTTCTTGATCTGCAGGAAATACTGGGACTTGATTGTATCCTGAATATCCATCTAAGAAACAAAAGAAACTTTGTCCCGCTAGCCGTTCTAGAATTTGATCGATAAAAGGCAAAGGAAAGTGGTCTTTCCTAGTCACGGCATTCAACTTTCGATAATCTATACACACTCTCCAACTAGTTGATGTGCGAGTAGGAATTGATTCGCCCTTTTCATTTTTAATCACGGTAATACCCGATTTTTTAGGTACTACTTGGATTGGACTGACCCATTGGCTATCTGAAATTGGATAAATAATACCAGCATCAAGCCATTTTACTACTTCTTTCTTAACAACATCCCTCATGTTTGGATTTAGCCTTCGTTGCATGTCTCTATGTGGTTTGGCTTCAATTTCACTATGAATATGGTGCATGCAAACGGAAGGGTCAATTCCCTTAATATCAGCTATTGTCCATCCAATTGCCTCTTTATGTTCTTTAAGTACATCTACCAATTTATCTTCTTGCTCAGAGGTTAGGGTAGATGCAATGATTACTGGAAGGGTATCATTGGGTCCAAGGAATGAATATTTTAAGTCATCTGGAAGAGGTTTCAATTCTAGTTGGGGTGGTTCTTCCAAGGATGGTATTAAAGGACTTGGTTTAGTTGGAAGTGGTTCATATTTTATAGTCCAAGGCGGGATGGTGTCGAACTTAGGTGGTTCTAATAACATGTTTATCTCTTTGGTATACTCATCAATATCAAAGTCATCTATTCCAAAATGTGTAAGACATGTTTGTAAAGGATCCGAATCAATCAAACTTTGGAATTTCTTATCTACTACTTCCTCTATCATGTTTACTTCATTTAAATCATACACAGGTGGTCCTTGGGAAGCATTAAAAATATTTAATCTCATCTTCTTGTTTCCAAAAGATACATCCATCACACCTGTTCTACAATTTATGCATGCATTAGCAGTAGCTAGAAAAGGTCTTCCAAGGATGATGGGAATTTGGTTAGGATTACCACTAGATTCCATATCCAACACAAGGAAGTCGACAGGAAAATAGAATTCATCCACCTTTACTAATACATCTTCCAATATTCCACGAGGTTCTTTGACTGATCTATCTGCCAATTGTAGTGTTACTGTCGTGGGTTTCAACTCTCCAAATCCGAATAATTCATATACTGAACTTGGGAGAAGGTTTACACTCGCACCCAAATCTAATAATGCTTTCTTGATTGTGAAGTTTCCTATGACACATGATATAATCGGGGTACCAGGATCTTTTAGTTTGGGTGGGGTTATTTGCTGAACAACTGAGCTGACTTGCTCAGTCAAATGTATCTTTTTTGGTATTTGTGTCTTGGCTTTCCGTTTTTGTGTGCATAGATCCTTCAAAAATTTGGCATAAGCTGGAACTTGCTTGATAGCATCGAGAAGAGGTAAGTTTATTTGGACTTGCTTAAATAACTCAAGCATCTCATTCATTTTTATATTCTTCTTATCTGAAGGCAAAGGAGATTCTAAAGCACTAGGGAATGGGGCTTTAGGTATGATTGCTTGATCATTGAATTCCTTTTCTTTTTCATTTCTTCTCTCTTCTGGTTTAGCCACTTCTAATTTCTGGGTTGGTTCAGGTGGGTTCAATGCTTTTCCACTTCTGAGAGTCATGACTGATTTAGCATGTTCTGGGAATTTGTCAGGACTATTGGAACCTTCAGCCATGAATTGTCCTTTCGGGTTATCGATAGGCTGACTAGGTAACTTACCCTCCTCCCTTCTACTGAATGCTGTGGCTAATTGACCTATCTGAGTTTCTAGTTTTGCAATAGATTGTGTGTGGGAGTGAAGGATTTGAGTATTCATTTCTAGCCCTTTCAATGCTTGTAACACTTTGTCTTCAAAAGTAGGCTGATTATTCGGTGGAGGTTG